>PVJD01007592.1:0-82275 GCA_004026545.1 Mormoops blainvillei | reverse complement strand
GGTAGGTAAGCAAATACTAATAAAGGTCTTCAAACATCTTATCTGACTGGGCTTTTTTTTCTGCACGTCACTCCTTAGAGTCCCGAAGTGTGTTTTTTGATGTAATTGTGAGGAATCTTAACTGTGGTCACTCGTTTACCAAACTTTTGACTGTGAAGTATCAACTTCCTTATCCCTGCTCTGCACAACTGTCCTAAAATCTTTTGTCTAGTTTCCTTGAGACAAGAAGCCATGGTATCCTTTGGTTTGGAGATTTTCTAACAATACATACCCATGAGAGAAGCAATATGTTATACACTTGGGAAAGGATAGGATTTGGAGCCCCAAACCTAGATTTCCGTCCTGGTTTTGTGACTTAATGGCTCTGTAATCACGGACAAGTTACTTTCTCTTAGACTAAACAGCCTTCTCTGTAAAATAGATGGTCCTAATCCAATGAGAAAATGCACTTAGAAGTGATTTGTAATCGGTAAAGCAGTATAAAAATGTTATTGATTGTTCTTATTATGGAATTCAAAATGGAATTTCCACTTTGTGCTAACAGGGTGGGAACAGGGCAGAGGTAGCCTTTGAAGAGGCTTCTGGTGTTTTGTGGAAGGCCATGGTCTGGAATGTTAAGCATCATTCTGGCTTTAAGACTGAAGGACTGACCCTGCAACCTTTACTTACGTGCATCCCCTCAATGACTCTTCATGAGTCTAAACTAGAAAGTCAGCTCCTTTTTGCACAGAGCTCCTTCTTGAGGAGTTGAACCTCCCTCTCTTCTGACAAAAGGGGAAAGGAAACACAGAGAGCCTGTTCAGTTTCCTGTAGCCTGCATCTTCTTAACTGCTGCCAGATACCACTGGCCAAATATTTGACACCATTGACAACTAATGCCAACTTCAAGAACATGTTGTTATAAGCACTTGCATCTCCTTCACTGAGTGTAAAATTGGTTTAAATAGCTGAAAATCACCACCACACCTAGGAAATGAGATTTTTCCCAGTTTAAACAACACATTTATAGGCAAAATAGTGTATACGGTACGCAGTATTATCTGTGAAGTACAATGACATATTAGCTAATGCTAAAAGGTGAAAGACACCCATTACAGGAATGCTGTGAATATTGTGGGTATTATTAGATTAATTCTGAATACAATTTGAAGCTGGAAATCTTATTATTTTCAAAAGCACAATTACCAGTGCTAAAAGACTAATCATGTGTCATTCATTGAATTCTCCCAGTTGTAGTACACAGCAAAAAGCAAATTCCTTTTGCTGTCTCAGGGACTTGGATCAGCATATGGTTTACAAGTTTCCTCTCCTATTTAGGAAGCTTGTAGGTAGCTGCAATGAAACTGAAAGTGGTTCCAACTGACCATGGGAGGTGTTCAGTTATATTTTTTATAATCCTATTGCCATTGACTTCAAATGTTTCTATACAGAATCAAGACAAGGGATTTGAAACTATGATACATGTGTTATATAATAGTTACCATGATTGTACCTGTGGACAAATGGCAGATGTTTGAGTAATATTTGACTTGGCTTCCTAATTTTCACCTCAGAAAGAAGTTAATAAGCTTGAATACATTTATTTTAATGTGCTTCTATAGTATTTGTTAGCACTTTCTTCATTAAATACCTATTTGAATATTTTACTGCCCTCCCCGATCTTCCTTTCCTGGGTACTCCTCTCCCTCCTCAGTCCTCCTGGTTAGAGGGGTGGCTACTGGCAGCCATGTTTGCATAACATGACCTCCTCCTTGACCACAGGTCAGGGTTGGGCAGTCATCCATGAATTTGTGAAGGAGACTAAAAAAACCCCACAAAACTGGTCTCACTCTGGGTACCTGGGCCTATAATGTGAATTCAGGTGCTAGGGATAGCCATCTACTGCCATGCAACCTGGGGAGTAGAGAAAGAAAGACTCAAGCGGACATACATAAAGAAGCAGAGACGAGAGGGAGTAAAAGAAAAGTCCTGACCACTAACCCAGTGTCTGGTCCCAGGTCATTCCTAAAACCTTGCTGTATTCTTACCCCTGGGTTCCTTGACAATCCTGGGGTCTGTAGAACAAATTACTCCTTTTTGCCTAAACTAGTTAAAGCAGGTCTCTGTTAACTTACAACCAATGTTCCAAATGACTGCACATTAAAAATTTAATTTTGGTATTCTTCGCTTTTGAAAGAGGTAAACTCACCCTAAAGCGAAGAGTTTGCACTCAAGGATCCACCTAGACAGGAATGATCCAGGCATACAGCAGTGTCTAGCATATACTTTAGTGGTAGATGCTCATATAATATTTGCTGAATGAATGAACAAATAAATTACTGGAGGTATATGTTTCAAATCAGGAATGAGCCTTAGCTGAAATTTGGATAAGGCTCAGTGCACGAATTTATAACTATACATTTTCTAAATCTTATTGGTAAAAAATAAAAGTACAGTTTTCTTTTAGTATCTTTGGGGGGGGATTGGTTTCAGAACCCTCAATGGATACCAAAATCTGGATGTTCAATCCCTTATATAAAGTAGTGTAGTATTTGCATATAACCTATATCTGCATATAGGCTACAGCAGGGTATGCCTACATGTCACTTCAATTGCATGGATTCAGTGTAGTGCTCAGTGCATGATAAGTTTATGCCTTTTGGAACTTTCTGGGATTTTTATTTTCAAATATTTTCTATCCCGAGTTGGTTGAACCTGTAGATGTGAAACCCATGGACACAGAGAGCTGACTGTATTAAAACAGCTACACTTAACCATTAACCAACATACTACTTTCAAAGCTAGTTGAAAGGCAGAACTGCACAGTAGTTACAAACAATGACACTGTAGTCAGATTGCATGTATTCGAATACCAACCCTGCTCTCAGTCCTCTCTAGGCTTCAGTTTCTTCATCTGTAAAATGGGGATAATAACAATACCTATCACAGATAATTTGAGGACTACAAGAGATAATCCATGAACTGCATATGGTATATAGTAAGAGCTTAATAAATGTTAATAACTATTATGATTATTTGGGGGCAATTTTTACAGAAATAAAAGCAATGTGTCCAAATCTCACTTGGTAAACTCCTTTTGATGAGCTTCCCTTATTATTATTGATCCAACTCTTTTGACTTCTTCCCAGCTATACAGGCTGTAGAACACATGTGGCAGACTTTTTCTGGAATACCCACCTGGGTATCAGTGTTATTGCCTCATCTAGTGACCAAATATCCTGTTCCCTTCTGGCCCCATTCAATCAATTATTTATATTTTAAATATCTGTGACACCTTTTTGAGTTATTTTTTGTATATCAGGATAAGCAGTGGTCAAATTTCATTCTTTTGTATGTGGTTTTCCAATTTTCTCAGCACCATTTATTAAAGAGGCTTTCTTTTCTCCATTGTATGTTTTTGACTCCTTTGTTGAAAATTTTTTGCCTGTATACATGTGGGTGTATTTATGGGCTCTTAATTCTGTTTCATTGGTCTGTGTCTGTTTTTCTGCCAATACCATGCTTTTTTGATTATTGTTGCTTTGTAGGATAATTTGCAATCAGGAAGTGTGATACAGATTGAAGACCTAAATATAAGGCCTGAAACAATAAATTATACAGAAGAAAACATAGGTACTTAACTTAAGAACTTTGGTCTTAGAGAGGGTTTTATGAATGTGACCCCAAAGGTAAGGTAAGTAAAAGTAAAAATAAATAAATGGGACTATATCAAACTAAAAAACATTAGCACAGCAAAAGAAACTATTAACAAAACAAAAAGGCAACCAAGGGAAAGGGAGAAGATATTTGCAAGGAACAGCTTTGACGAGGAGTTAATATCTAAAATATATAAAGAACTCATACAACTCAATAACAACAACAAAAAAATCCAATTAAAAAATGGACAGAGGACCCGACCAGACACTTCTCCCAAGAAGACATACAAATGGCCAGCAGGTATATGAAAAGATGGTCAACTTCACTAGTTATAAGAGATATGTAAGTCAAAACTACAGTGAGCCTTGGCCAGGTAGCTCAGTTGGTTATGGTGTCATCTAATATGCCAAGGTTGCAGGTTTGATCTCCGGTCAGGGCATATACAAGAATCAACCAATGAATGCATAAGTAAGTGGAACAACAAATCACTGTTTGTCTCTTTCTCTCTCTCTCCCTTCTCCTCTCTCTACAATCAATAAAAAAATTTTTAACTACAATGAGATACCACCTCTCATCTGTTAGGATGGTTATCATCAAAACAAGTAATAAAAGTGCTGGAGAGGTTGTAGAGAAAAATGAAGCCTTATTTACTGCTGGTAGGAATGTAAACTGGTGCAACCACTGTGTAAAACAGTATGGAGGGTCCTCAAAAAATTAAGAATAGAGTTACCATATGACCCAACAATTCCTCTTCTGTATTTACAAAGACATATACACCCCTATGTTCACTGCAGCATTATTCATGGTAGCCAACACATGGAGACAACTGAAGTGTTTCTTAATAGATGACTAGATAAAGATATGGTACATGTATACAATGGAATACTACTCAGCCATAAGAAAAGAACAAATGCTGCCATTTGTGATAACATTAATGGATACTGAGAGTATCATGCTATGAAAAATAAGTCAGAAAAAGTCAGGAACCATATGATTTCACACATATATGGAATATAAAACTGAAAGTAATAAATAAACAAACAAGACAAACAAAAACTTATAGGTACAGATAACAGTATGGTAGTTACCAGAAGGAAAGCTGAGGGGGTGGGTAGTGAAGGGTAGAGGGGTCCAAGTACATGGTGATGGAAGGAGACCTGACTTTGGGTGGTGGGTACACAATACAATATATAAATGATGTATCATAGAACTGTACACTTGAAACCTATATAATTTTATTAACCAATGTCACTCCAATAAATTTAATTAAAAAGTCTATAATGCCTTTGTAGTTTATATAAATATCTAACCATCATGTTGTACACTTGAAACTAGTATAATAATGACTGTCAACTGTAACTGAATAATTTTTAGATGTGTTAAAAAATAAGTGATGCAAAAAATGTGATACCAGGGGAGCCAACACTATTCAGGATATTTTCTCTCACTACAGGATTTTCTGCCATTTTGCAAATCTATTTAAAATTTTCTTGAAGTCTTTATGTTGTAGTGATATCTTTGAAAGTGTTTATGGAAAACTTGAAACATGTATAAGGGGACTGAATGGTAATGGAAAAATAATACAATAAAGATTAAATTTTTAAAAATGAAACTATTTATGAATGAAATGATATATCTTGGTTTTCCTTCAAAATAATCAGAAAAGGGGATGAGCTAGGGTAGAATGAAACAGGTACGGTCACAAAAACTAGATGACTGGTACTTAGGGGTTCATTATATTAATCTATTTTTACATGTTGGCAGTTTTCCATAATAAAAAGCTATGCCTAAAAATGTTCTTAGTTCTTCCCTCTAACACTTATTTAGCTTGAGCTATATATAATTTTATTCATACACATGTGGTTCCTCTCTTTTTTACATATATTGCTGCCAGAAATGCTTTAAATAATAACTGATTCCAAAAGAAGCAGAAAGTCCACATTCTGAACACACTAAAGACAATGCTTGAGCACAGTTTAGATACTATTTTTGAAAATATTTAAATTGGTTTCATTTGTGGTTTGATACTAAAGATTGAAATAGATAAGACATCTTAGTTGAAACTATCTCTTTACTGGGGATTTCGGTTGAAAATTTTCTTTAAAAAAAAATTTAATCTTTATTGTATTTTTTCCATTACCATTAATCCTCTATGCCACCCTCCCCTCAGCAATCACCACACTGATGTCCATGTCCATGAGTCCTTTTTCCTTTTTGCTCAGTTTATCCACCACATTCTGCCTGTCCTTAGCTGTCAGCCTGCTCTCCATCTATGAGTCTGTCCCCATTTTTCTTGTTAGTTCAGTTTGTTCATTAGATTCCACATAGGAATGAAATCATATGGTATCTGTCTTTCTCTGACTGGCTCATTTCACTTAGCATCATGTTCTCCAGGTCCACCCATACTGTCACAAAGGGTTAAATTTTCTCTTTTACGGTCAAGTAGTATTCCATTTACACAATGGAAATTTTTCTGTTTATAACCAACATTGTTAAACAGTGCTCTGCTCTGTGATACAGGTGCAATGGGTTATCAAATACCCTTTAAAAGTCACACATGTAACAGAAGATAAATCAAAAGCTACAAGAAGAACAATTTCCACCTTAGATGAGGAGGCTTTTTGTTCATGCCTGTAGTCAATGTGACAAATGTATCACAGCAACTGTAATGGAGTGATAGAGACTCCTCCCAATGTCTAACCTTGGTTGCAAGCTTTGCTAAAGGTTCTTGCCATGGTATTGCTCACAATAGTTAGCATCAGTTATGTGGCTTTAAATGACCAAGTACCATGTAGATGGGGCCAGTCATTCGGGAAAAGGGGACAAGTTATAAAGAAAATAATTATAATGTGTACTATGATCAGCACCATCATAGGACCATCAGTACTGATAATCTGTTTTCACGGTTCAGTGGAATTGGGGATTGGTTTTCACATGCATCCCTTTTCATACAAAGACTCAGGGGTTCAGTTGTGTTTCTGGTAGCAAAGGATCCACAGCCACTGTCCTTCTCACCCCACTTGTAGCAAACACATGGTGGAAAGCCAGTTGATAGGGTTAGGGAAGCAGGGTAGGGCCAAAGAAGGGAGCAAAGCTAACTGCTCCCCATGGGGATCCAGCCCTGACCTTGACCTCATTAGCTCTGGGCTTTGACTGAGCTAAGCCAGCCCAGATGGCTTTAGGAATAAGGTAAAGACCTACTTCAAGAAAAACTGGAGAAAGAAATTAATAGCTTTCTAGCCTTAAAGTGATGGTGGAATATAGAATGGAAGATGTTCTAGTAGGTTTTCATAGTGAAAAGTTCTAAGAACTTTCCAAGTTACATTGTTTTACTATTATTGCTATTATTTTTGGTTAAAGATGATGAGATCTAGTTTATTTTCTCCAAAGAGAAGCAAGTTTTAGATTTCTCAAAAATCATAACAATGAAGCCTTTGTCTTGATACACTTTTCAAGGGCAGGAATAGAACTAACATTCATTGTGTATTATATTACATAACCTATCACATTTTATTCTCATACTAATGTCTCATCAACTAGAAATATTATTATTTCCAACCTTGAAAACTGAGGCCTAGTGAGGTTAATTTGAAATCAAATGGAGACTATTGTCTCCAAGGTCACATATCTACTAAAGATGGGAGGAGAGATTTGAACTTAGTTCTGTCTACTCTTAAAGCCCCTCAGCTCTCCACAGCACAGCATAGTTTACCATTCAGAGCAGATTAGACAACTGCAGAAAGTGTTTGCTAAGAACATCTGTCTGTGTCACTTAAAACTAAGTTAACTCATCTTACCAACATATTGCATCAGAAAAGACACTCTGTGTCTTCAGCAGCTCCAAAATTTACAGCAGTGACAATCTTTAGAAAAATGGCTCCCAAATTTATTAGGAGAGAACTTGAAACATAGTTTTCTTGTTGGGGGAAACAAAATCAATTTTACATGTATAGTTGGGAAAATATGATACATTGTTTTCTGTGACCCTATGCAAGTGTAGTTCAGTGATCTACTTAATAGCTAAAGGACAGTTCTGATGTTGGAGGGCAGGGCAGGGTGGGTTTGGCAAAAAGATAAATCAGCACCTGTGTGAGATAACACGTGTGCAGCAGCACCTAGGTTAGAATCATAGTTTTTATAAATAGTGGCTGTTATTATGAGTTACAATGCGATGCTTCTGTTTTATTCTCCCTTTGCCATTCCACAGGAAAAATTCCTCCAGTACTTCAGGTCAGTGTTTCTCAACCTTGGCAAGGCAGACATTTTAGACTGGAAAATTCTTGATTTTGGCAACTGTCCTATGCATTGTAGCATAGTTAGCAGCAGGGCCAGGATTAGAGTGAAGCAAGGGAGGTGAGTGAGGCACTTGCCTTGGGCACAAAATTTAAGGGGACACCAAAAAATCAGTAATAAACATTAATAATATTTTAATATATTTTTAAAAATTGAAATTAATGCCCCTTAAAATCCATGATGAACAAAATACCAAACTTTAGTAAAAGCAGGGTAGGTATTACTGATTTTTTCTTTTGTCTTGGGCTACAAATTGGCCTTGTATGGCACTGTTATTGATCATTTTACTGTCCTGTTTAGTAGCCTCCCTGACCTCTACCCACGAGATGCCAGTAAGCATTCCCTCACCCCAGTTGTGCCCACCAAAACTGTTTCCAGATATTGCCAAATATCCCCTGTGGAGGGGGCAAAAACACCCCCAGTGAAGAACCCATGGCATTAAAAATTAAAGAAAAAGAACTTAATCTATAGACCTAGAGCCATAGGGACCCCTTGCATTAAAAAGGAAGAGAGAGAGAGAAAGAGAATGATTGGGTGGTCTGAAAGGCTAAGTGGTATGATAACACTGTGACTAAGGGCAGGATTCTGGCATCACACCTACCTGAGATCAAATATCAAGCTCAAGACTTGGTAGATGTGTGTTATTATGTGTTTCAGTCCTGTATAAACCCTATTATAGGGGTTATATAGGGCTGTGAGGATTAAATGATGATTTGTGTAAATCATTTAGGATAGTAAACAATGTATGGTAAGAATGCGAAAACACTAGTCACTATTATTATTGGGATATAATCAAAGGGCTGGGTATCTCTCTTCCTGTCAGTTCTGTACCAGAGTGACAGGACTGCTCATTTTTCTGAGCAAGGAGAGACAGGTGCTGTAGGAAAGAAGGGCATATTTCAAATGGCTTAAATCTTTAGATATACAAGTGCAGGTAACTATTCTCATTTCAGAAGGCAATATTAGTTTGTTTTGTGATTAAACATTTTGCTGTGCAAGACTTAGTGTCTCTCATTGCCAGCTTAGATCTTTGACAAACCTGACTGCAATTCAGAGAAAATGTTTGAGTTTGAAAAGTTCAAGCCACCAACTTGTCATTACACCATCACTTTAACAAATATACTAGAAAATTTAAAACTACCAAATACAACTAGAATTCAATAGCATCACAAATCTTATTTTATGTATCACTTAGAAAACTAATAGAGGCTGATTTGTTTTCATCTGCATGCACACTAAAAGAAAGTACCAAAAATGCTGAGCCACTCAAAAATGCTTAAACCCTGGACTACCCGTTCCAAGGAAAATCATATACAGTTGTCTTGCCTTCATCTTATTTTAGTTTATCTTAAAGTCTTGAATGTGGTAGGTGCAAGATTGCTTCTCTAAGTCCAAAATCATGATTTCAAATTTTTACAACTTTTTTGAGATATAATTCACATGCCATACACATTGCCTATGTAAAATGTACAATTCAGCAGCTTTTAGTATATTCACAGAGTTGTGCATCCATCACCACAATCAATTTTAGAATATTTTCATTATCTCCAAAAAATAAACTCCACATCCCTTAGCTATCATCACCAACAATCTTCCACTCCCCAGTCCCTGGTAAACACTAATCTACTTTCTGTCTTTATAGATTCACTTATTTATAGACAGTTAGTATAAATGGAATCCTGCAATATGTGCCTTTTTTGTGTCTGGCTTCTTTAACTTAGCATAATGTTTTCAAGATTCACCCATGTTATAGCATGTGTCAATACTTCATTTTGTTTTATGGTCAAATAACATTATATTCCAAGGATAGATGGCATTTTGTTTATCCATTCATCCATTGATGAACATTTGGGTTATTCCTACTTTTTGGTCATCATAAATAATGCTGCTATGAACACTTGAGTACAAGTATTTGTGTTGACATGTTTTCAGTTCTCTTGGGTATATACCTATGAGTGAAATTTCTGGGTCATAGGGTAACATTACATTTAACATTTTGAAGAACTACCAGAGCATTTTCCAAAGTGGCTACACAATTTTACATTCCCACCAGCAATGTAATAGGGGTCTACTTTCTCCATATCCTGGACAAACACTTGTTATTGTCTGACATTTTTTATTTTAGCCACTCTAGTGGGCATGCAGTAATCTCTCATTATGGTTTTGATTTGCATTTACCTCAAGACTAATGATGTTGAGCACCTTTTCAATGTGTTTATTGGCCATTTATACATTTACACACACACACACACACACACACACACAGTCTGTCCATAAAGTATCCAACCATGTAATATGAAAAATAGAGACGTTTATTGAAGAAGATACAAGATACAAGAAGCACTGTACATAAGATGATGATGCCTTGGTCCTCTTCAAATCAGGCACCTTGGGACCTCACCTAGTTCTCCCAACTGCCATCAGCTGCCCCGTCATATTTTCCTGAATCTCATGGATGGTCTGAAATTTCTTCCCTTTCAAAGGTAATTTTAGTTTTGGAAAAAGCCAGAAGTCACAGGGCATTGAATCTGGGCTGTAGGGGCGCTGAGTCACATGGATGATTTGATGTTTCACCAAAGAACTCTGCATGAGATGTGATGCATGAGTGAGTGTGTTGCCATGATGAAGCTGCCAATCACCAGGTGCCCATAGCTGCGGCCTTCTGAATCATCTGAATAGTTTCTGTGGAGGAATGTTCAAGCTTAACACAAAATCGGATGCAGATTCATTGTTCTACTCTTCAGTCATTTTGAATGTGACAGTCACACAGTACACATGCTCACTCAACCAAATCTACTGTCCCCACTCTCTAGTACAGTGAAATCATCATTGTTCACTCATGTGCATTCCGGTCCACTCTCCTTGGCTGCCAGGTTACATCGATGTTGTGCAAACCATTCTCATATTAACAATGGCTAGACTTTTTCCGGACAGACGATATAGATGTAGATATATGCGTATATATACACACACACAGGTATGTGTGTGTACATATGTGTGTGTATATACACACACAGACACACGCGCACACACACATATACATACACACACACACATATATATATAAAAATGTTTTGGAGAAATCATAGTTTCATTTTGACACTCCAAGAGGGGCAGGAAGCATTATGTGGCAGGTGAGACCATCGAGAATGGAAAAAGGAACCCTGATTAAGTATACATTCAATATCCACCAAGCCCTTCCATGACATCAATGAATTAATTAGCTTAGCCTACAGGAAGGAGAAAACCCTTTCTTCCAATGGCAACAGAAATTATTTCATTTGTGCAGCCTTAGCTGAGAGTTAACAGAAACTAGCTAATGGGGGAAGTTTGTTTAGCATGAAGAACAACTTAATTAGCCTCTGAGATGCAAAATTTCAGAACACCCAGGATGGGTCAGATCATTGGTATGCACCCTTGGTCACCTTGGAGTAACAGCAAAAGTCTAACAAGAGTGCGTTCTTTATTTCTTTATATGTCAACTTAACTGAGTCAATTCCACTGTGCTTTCAGTTGACCCCATGGAAATTTTTTATTCTACGTTTAGAAAAAAAATCACATATTTCTCTTCTCTGAAAACAAACTATTATGGGAAGAATATGAATATACAGACCATCTATATTGAATTAGCACATCAGGGTCCACCATTTGATTCATTTGGGAGGATTTGTAGTATTGCAATTAGAAGTCTAAGGTTGGGATGACTACCCATCTCTTAAAGAATCTGGATAACCTGGTAAATCCAGACATTTGGAAATACTTGTTCAGCAGCCTGTGACAAATAGGAAAGGCAAAGAAAAACACAACTCCAAGAGTCATTAATCTAAATTAATTAACCCAGTGACACTGTCATAGAATTTTAGCCTACTGCCAAACCCAAATGAACACAATGTTCCAGGTAGGTAAGCTATTTGTTGTAGGATGTTTATTTACAATGGACTGCAGAAGAGGGTTAATCTAATGGGATGCAAGACAGCATTGGATGGTAAAATGCTTTGTGACCAACATCCATTTGAGGTATCAATTAACTTTTAATTCTTGGAGGGAAACAAAAGCAGCCCTGCACAAAGACTAAATTGGGGGTGGTATAAGGGGCACAGAACCCATGGAAACTTAGGCCTACTACCTTTTTGTAGCAGGGAAAGGCCTCCTTATCTAACACAAAGGGGTTGAAGAGTAGGGAGGGAGGAAAGTGAATTGATGTGTGGCCTGTTGACTCAATAATGTTTCTAAAGCCTGAATGGAAGAGTCAAAGCCACCCAAGTCAAAACAGCACTAAGTCAACAGCTTGGCTGAGACAGCGGACCTGAATGGATATGCAAATGGTTCAATCCAATAAGTGCTTTGGGGTATCACTTGGTCTACCAGCTTTTCCCTCCCCGGAACCTTTTAAACTGCACACAGAACAGCAAATCACCTTACTAAGCCCTGTATCCAAACTCCAAGGAAAACTCAGTATGTACCAATACAAATCAAGAGAATACAAAAACTGTGCGATGGTAGTTCCTAATAAAAAAAACATATTACTGTACTCAAAGTTTCTTTTAAGCATTCTTTTAAGCCACTTGCCATGTGATTTTGAAAAAGCAGCAGCTGTGGTCCTACAGACGAGCCTCATGTTCAACAGGGAGGACAAATCTTTCCATGAAGTGCTGTGTGGACCTGTCCAGCTTCTGACTACCAGACAACACGGGAGTACATAATTAGTTTTTCAAAGGGGGAGCCAGCTCATGCTTTTCTTCAAATTCAATCAAAACATACACACTCTAAATAGAAACATGTTCATTTGAAATCCCTTTGCATGAGCAGCTGTCTTGGCCAGGCCTGGCCGAAGAGCCGAACGCTATTCATCTCTACTCTGCAGCCAGTAAATGCTTGGCTTTGTTCACCCCCACCAGCGAAGGCAGTCAGACGGTGTCAATTGGACAAGCTGCCTTAATGATCTAAGGCAGGTGTCCTCAGAGACTGCCCAGGTGAGGGGGTCAGCCTGTGTACCGTGACTCACTCATTTGTCCTCAGTTTACAAAGCCGACCCCCCCCCAATTAATTATTGCCATAAGTGTGCTCACCCACACAAGTGAAAGGAGTCTACTCAGGACTGCTTGGAGGTTTTGCTGTTATTTAAGAGATTTGAGGACAACTAAGAGCCACTGTTTTCAAAAGGAAGAGGAGTGTGAAGCACTCCCTAGAAACTCTACAAAATGAAATCATAGTAATATGAAAGAAATAAGCAGCTGCTAAGGCCTAATAAAGTAGTTCTCAGAAGCACAAAGATGGGCTCTGGGCAAATGTTCATCAATACTAACAGGCTCATATTCTGAAGTTCCCAAAAGTAAGGAGAAGCTTGTGTTCTTGTCATTAATAAATTTTAAAACATATCAATGCAGGAGGCAAGTCAAATGGAAGAGAATAATAATCATCCCTTATGTTTATTTCATGTTTTTGCATTCTCAAAGCCCCAGTCTGCATACTGCCTCATTTTATCCCCCACAATCCGGTGATGTAGGCAAGGTGAGTGCTAAGAGCTCCACATAACGGAAGAGGACAGTAAGTTCCAAGAGGTTAAGAGACATGCCCATGGTCACACAACTAATTGAGCCAGGGCCAGAACCCAGGTATAAGAGCAAATAAAACAGAAGCCCCAGAGTTGCCGAGTGGTCTCACAATTTCCAGGGGAGCACAGCTGGCTACAACCTAGGTTAACATGTGCAAGCTTTGCTAGGGAGGAAATTGGCTTTTGATGGCCTGGAAAGAAGATTGAGCTTTTATGTACAAAGAGTTCGCCACTGCATTGGAACCCAATTTGTGATGCACTGTTTACTCTGGCTAGACAGGACTTTAAGTGTTTCTTAAAAGACCTTATAGAGGTTCTGCCTAATGACATATTCTGAACTCTCAACCCTCACACAGAAAGATTCTTCTTCAGGACTAATCAGTTTTCACCTCTCTGCTGACTTCAAAGTCCATTTGGGTATGTATTATTTTATTATAACCTGCCTTATTCCAGAAAGAATTCCAGGGGGCTGAATTTGTATCCAGGCAATCCTGCCTAAGGTGGTATCTGCCCAACAGGCATTGAAAGGAAACAGCTGCCACCCTGTAGCCTATTGGTGAAGAGTCAGTCTCTGGGTTCAAATCCTTGCTCTGCCATTTGCCATCTATGTGGCCTGGGGCCACTGACTGAAATCTCTCTGAAACCCAGTTGCCTGGCCTGGACATTGGAGATAAAAATGAAGATTAAGTTAGTGCACTAAAGCCACTCAGTCTAGTGCCTGATATGTGAGCTATGCTCATCACATTTTGGCTGTTAAAATCACTAGCTTTTTTGCTTTGACATTTAAATGGATTATCAACTGTTCGATACTGAACATAGTGTCTGACACATGCTAAGTGCTATGTCATTGTTACTTGCTATAATAATAATGTTATTATTACTGTTATCTCACTCTGCTACCCTCCTCATATCTTATACTGCATATAAACTCATCTCTCACCTCCTTGTCTTTGCACATACCAGTCCCTTTAATTGGGTTGAACTCCCATTTTTGCTTTTATCTAATAATCTAGTTTCCCTTTCAAGACTCAGATGAGAAGGCACTTCTTCCAGGAAGTTTCTGCAAGGTTCCAAGGATGAGAATGGTGCCCCTCCTCTGTGCTCCCATGACATTCTGTGTGCCACCCCCACAACAGCAGGCACAACTCTATCATGTAATCTCCACTCTCCACTAGAATGTGTGCTCTTCTGGGACAAAACTGTATCTCTTTTATCCTTCTCCCCCCTAACACCTAGCAGAGAGTAGACATGGATATATTTGTTGAAGAAATGATTCATAACAGCAGTGGCAATTATGGTTATGATTACCAATAACAAGGCAGCCTGTCATTTTGTCTGAGGAAAACTACCCAAGGACTCCAGAGGTAAAATTTCTCTGTCAGACCCTGCAAGTGGACAGGGAGTACAGGTTTTAGGATGAGCTCTACCTGTCTCCACCCTAGCAGCTGAGTGAAACCAGACCTGTTACCCTGGATTAAGGGAAAAGTGAACCAAATCAAACAGGTCTGCATAACAACAGAGCTATGTACCATTAAGTTAACTGAACTTGGGCAGCCCCCTCTTCCTTTTAGGAAGAGTCAGCATGTCACCAATCTGAGGTCCAAAGAATTAAAGACAGCTTTAGCATAGAGCAGTGTTTTTGGAATCCAGGGCTCTTCCACCCATCTCATGCAGATAATCCCAGCAAACACTTCTTGAAGCCTGCTAGTCTGAATTTCAGCAGCAATCATTTGCTCCGCATCAAAGACTCTGCTCAGCTTTTATCCTTACAACGTTGTCTTACAACAGCTATTAGTCTTCCCATCTTACAACTAAGGCTCAGGTTAAGACTTGCCCAAGGTCACAGAGCCAGTCAAACCACAATCTGGAGCTATCAAAGATAAGAGTCAGTCTTACCCACCCACCAAAACCATATTTGTAGCCATGTCACAATACTCCCAACTAAGTCCCTAAATGCCAAGCACTGAAAAGCCAACACAGATGAGTGAATTTATGGCATTTTTATCCAGGAGATTCTGTTCTAGAAGGACACACAGATAGGTCCACAGATAACAGGTAGTAACCGATGCTAGAACAGAATTTACAAAATGGGACAGGACCCAAGAGAAGTGAATTATTAAGTGTAACTGGTAGATATTTGGAAAAATAATGCCCTTTTACACAACTAAATCTCAAAAGCTGTCCTTCCTCCTTTAACTTTGCAAACCGTATTTATTTTGCTCTCAGTCAACTCCCTTCCCCACTTCATTTCTCTCCCTTCCTTTAGTGTCTGTCCTTTCTGAAGCAGGCATAACTTCCTTAAGCCGCCCATCCCCTCATGGTTCTTACTGGCATTTTCCCTGCCGCATTCCACTCATTGTTGGAGAGCAGATTTGAAAAGGGATGGGAGGTTTGGATTAGATGACTTTTAAGATTCCTTCCAACCCTAAGAGTTGAAGATTCTCTAAGCAAAGTGCTCAGAGGCAGAGAGCTCCCTCAGAGCAAACTGTAGAAAATAGCAGAGATCTACTCAGCACAACCAAGAACACATTTTAAAAACTCAGACTGCCTCACTCTTTTATAAATAGCAGTATCCAAAGCTGGAGATTCCAACAGCTTTCCCTTGGTTTTTAAAATCTATACAATTTGGAACTACTTTCACGATTTAATACGTTAGGATCTTACCAATGGAGAACCTCTTTATTTTCAAATGCAAATTTGATTCAAATCAAGGTCAAAGGTTTAAACAGTGAGTTGAAAATTAACCCTTGAGTTCAAAGCTAATTTTTAGTGCAGTGAAATGCCCTTGCTCTTGTCCAACCCTCAGCTTTCTACTCTATTCTTGCAATCCAAGGGCATTGAAAATGGAGACCCAGAGGTAACAGTCTTTTCATTCTTGTCAAGGCCCCCATCTATACCATGTTAACAACAGAATTATTGGCAACTAGATAATTAGAATTATCTAATTCTAAAATGTTATCTAAATCCAGTAATAGAATTAAGATAGTTCAGTCTTTTCAGCCTCAGGGTTCCATCTGCATGCCAACGCTTGGCAAATCCCATTGGCCACTGAACATTTCCATGGGCTGTTCTTTAATTTAAAATAGCACTATCCCCACAAGTGACAAAAGAAAAAATGAGATAAATTGGACCTTGTCAAAATTAAAATCTTTTGTGCTTCAAAGGATAGAATCAAGAAAGAACATATTTGAAACTACAAACCACAGGATGGGAGACAATATTCACAAATTATATATTTGATAAGGACTTAGTATCCAAAATATATAAAGAACTCTTAAAACTCAGTAATAAAAAGACAAATAGTCCAATTGAAAAGCAGGCAAATAATCTAATAGGCCATTTTTCTGAAGAAGATAAATTAATATTCAATGATCACATGAAGATGTTCAACATCCTTAGTCATTAAGAACATTCTAATCAAACCCGCAATGACATACTATTTCAATACTTCAAACATATTAGGAAGGCTATAATCAAAAAGACAAATAATAACACATGTTCTTGAGGATGTAGAGAAATGGGAACCATCACACTTTTCTGATGAGACTGTAAAATGGTGCAGCCACTTTGGATAACAGTTTGGCATTCCCTCAGAAAGGGAATAAACATAGATTATGTTTATGTGACTGTGTCTATGGGTCATAGATATGACCCAGCAACTCCATTCCTCAGTATATACTCAAGAGAAATGGCAACATATGTCCACATGAAAACTTGTACATGAATGTTCACAGCAACATTATTCATGACAGCCAAAGGTGGAAACAACCCAAATGTCCATCAATTGATGAATACATGAACAAAATGTGATGCATTGGAGTAGTATTCTGCCAAAAAAGGGATAAAGCACTGATACATGCTGCCAAATGGATGAACCTTGAAAACATTGTTATAAGTGGAAGAAGTCAGGCAGAAAGTTTCCATATTGTATGGTTCCTTTTATGTAAAATATTTAAAATATTTATCCAGGTAAATCTTAAAAAACAAAGTAGATTAGTGGTTAGCCATGGTGGTGGGGGGAGAGGAAGTGAAGGATGACTGCTAATGATGTACAGGGTTTTCATCAATTTTTGGATTGATGAAAATATTCTGGAAATAGATTGTGGTGAACATTGCACAACATTGTGAGTATACTGAAAACCACTGAATTGTACACTTTAATTGAGTGAATTTTATGGTATGTGAATTATATCTCAATTTAAAAAAATGAGAATAAAAGAGCACCATCACTCAAGAGCCAGATGTCTGTTGGACAAAACTGGACCAGGGCTGCTGACAGTTTTTCCATGTGACAGACATTCACATTCAGATGTGTTCGGCAGGAATTATATTGAGTACATACTGTGACAGATCAGAACAAATCATAGAGTAGCAGCCCAGTCACTTCTGCATTCTAGTTACTGGGGGCTGAGTTAGGTCTCTCAGCCATCAGCCTGGGTCCTTCCAAATTGCCCAGCTCCAAATTCCCTGGTCTTCAGACACTCTGGGCTGCTTTTCTTCTGTGAAAACTCTATCCATTTTACTCTCCTTCTCTTTGCTCATGCAATGCCCTCCTCTCAAACTAACAAGATTCAACATATCTTTCAAGTGTTAACAAGTGTGAATTCTCTCTCTCCTACTGAAGTAGTATTTTGGTACATAAAAAAGAACTCAATAAATGTTTGTTGAGTGATGGAAAAAATGAATGGCCTCAGTTATTCAGCCCTCTATGAAGATTTGAAAGAATAAAATTGTCCATAGTTGGTGTAAGCCCTTGCTTAATTTCTCCAGGAGTTGTTGAAGCAGTACAATGGATGAGTAAGCAGGTTTGGGGTGAGGTTATGTTCCTGGAAGGGAGTTCCAATTCATATCTGAGTTTCTCCTAGGAACAACAGGATGGCCATTCTCAGCCTATATCTGCTGGGATACACATGATAGAAGATGTTCACACAGAGGGCCCAGGTTCCAGAGGTTTAATCAAGGTTATGAAAGTTCCCACTTCATTATCTCCCAACCCAGCCAGGATTTCAGAATGGAAGTGAATAAGAGCAATATTTTCATAAAGATAACCTTGAACTAGGTCTAATTTACTAAAATAGGCAATTGTTCACTAACTTGAGACCCTTAATTTAATAGTAGGAACAAATTATTTGCAATCCAATTCCCAAATGATTGTGACATATCCAGGTATGGCCACACTGCAGTTGGGGACCACTGCTGTACCAGGAAGTCACATTTCTGGAGAAAAGCCAGAATGACAAACATGATTATGGAAACAACCACAAACCACAAGTGACATCTTAGTACAACAAAATACTTTCTCAAGTGCCTGTACAACATAAGTTTAACAGATCACACAGAATCCTATGCCATAAAACTAATTAATTTAGTGTTGTATATAGTATATCACAGTGGTTTCTCTCACCCCGCCTTACAATTCCTCCTCATGTTTGCTGCAAGAAATCCAGAGGGGGACGAGTACTATTGAGATCTTAGAATTCAAAAGAGCTTCTCTGGTGAAATTTCCAGGAATAACTGAGAAGGTTTCATAGAAAGACAATTAGTTGATGATGTTTTTAAAAATTTGATCCAAGTGTAATTGTTTTGCTGCCTTTTCTTCCCTAAATGTTATAAATTTCCTGCTAGCAGGAATAAGCATTAACCAAACATGCTATTTGTTTTTTTTTTATGCCTTCAAAGCAAAGTTCCTGCTTTCTTGAGCTGTCATCTTATCAGCATTAGCAGCTTCAGTCTGTAAAACAGTGTTATACATGTCAGTCTCCGCCCTTAAAAATGTACAAGCCAACCCCTGTTTGCACAGATTTTGTCATCCTTTTATTCTTTGAAACTTGTCCTTTCACAAGATTAAAACCGACAAAGCTCTGGTTTGATGATGGCCAAAGTTAAACGTGCACCAGCCCAAGTTTGATCCCAGATCCACACCACGAAAAGTATTTCTATGTTAGCGTTGCAATGGACTATGGCAACCATCATTAGAGCCCTGCCTTTTTCCTTTTTATCATTAGTCAAAAATTGTGTATCAAATGATTATGAAATAATAGGACTAAGCCTTATAAAACAAATACCACAGGACTCACTCTCCAAACATTGATATCATTATATGTTAAATCCCACAAAAGTCCTACCAGTCTCATCTCTGATAATGAATCTTTGACCAATATCACAAGCAAAGCAGTACAGTATGAGTTAAAAACCTATGCATTCTAATTTCCTTATATTTGTGGAATGAAAAAATGTTTTCTGTACATCTTATATACTCTTGTGTAATATATTAAGTTACATACATAAGACTTAAAAGGTTTTCATAGTATTCAAAAACAAATTTTCCCTTGCAAGTACTATGACATATGATTACTCCATCTTCTATCTTACTATGCTTGATAATTAGCTACTGAAGCATACCCACGTAATATTGCTCTCGTACAAGACAGAAAAAAAATTGTCCTGAATTTCTTATATTTTCCTGCTATTCTCTATGTTGTTTTCTCTCATTTGAACTTGGTGCAGTATATTTTCAAAGCCTTTCTCAATTATTTCCCCTCAATTATTCCCCTTTACAAAGTATAGCAATTCTGTGATTCTAAGTTAAAGTTCTCACTATTAGTTTCCTCAGTTAACTTTAGAAGGCAATTGTTGGGAACATTCACCCATTCTTTGCTTTCTACTGTAGGCATGTTTTAGTACCTAGTCTAAAGGTTTTCAAATTGTTTGCATATTTTGATGTATTAACTGTGTAGAAGATGGTTTTTCTGCCTCCTTTTCCTTCAAATGATGGAGAAAGAGCCAAAGGAGGATTAGAATGGCTATATTTGCTTAAGAAATCAGGCAAGCACATCATGCCAGGATGACATAAATCAATGAGGTCAGGATTTGTGAAGGGTCTCAGGTTACTTTTTAAAGAGGACAACTCTGATAAAACAAAGAATACTTTTTATTAGAAATCTTTCCCTTGGTTTCCTACCCCTTAACATGATTTGCATTTATCTCTGGCCATTTCTTTAACAATCCAATAAGCAGTAATTGAGGGCTTCCTATGTGTAAACCCCCCACTGTGGGGGATGCAGAGATAATTAAAATATGGGCTCCGTCCAAAAAAAATGGTGAAAAGAATAGGTATAAAGAGGTTTAAGTGAATTTATCTATATAAATCTTAGAATGGTTTCTGGCACTTATTAAGAGTTAAATATATGTCATTATTTTTTTAAAAGAGTAGGTATAGGTAAAAATAAATCTAATACCAAGCAAAATTTGATAAATGTTATAGTATACTCTCACATTGCTAATGCAGAATTGGAAATGAAGAGATTAACCTTATAAAAAGAAAGATTTTGCTCTACCAAACCTGTCAGCAGAAAGGGTGGGCATAGGAAACTAACATTTAGTGAGCATTTACTATGTACCTAGGGTATTGCACATATTACTCTTTAATTCAAACAGCAAACCTGTTCAGGTAGATATTATTATTATCCTCATTTTATCAGCAAGAAAACTAAGATTAGAGGTTAAATAACTTTTTCAAAGATATGCAGCTAATAGGATAGTGGAACCAGGACTCAAACGCAGGGAGTGTAATGTGAAAGGGCAAACTCTTATTTACCATCCCAAGCTTTCCTAAGCACATCAGAGCTCATGAATTCAGAGGACATACACACCTATGCCAGCTATGCCATCACAGGCATTTTTGCAACAAACACTTTTGTTGGAATCATTTTTACAAGTAGAAGCACTTTCTTCTGAATGTCCTCAATTTTGGAAAATTCTTGCCCTCAGAGGTTGGCGATTTTTGAAAATAGCCAAAAAGTACCAAGAGTCAGATCCTGTGTAAAAGTACATGATTAAACTGGAAAATGCCAAGATGGTCAACAGTATGGTATGAATAAGAAGGAATGAGGTGGATGTTCCCATGCAGTGTGTGAGTCAGCTTAGAAGTAGCATCCCAAAGACAAGTATAGTCACATTGTTGAAAAGACAATAGAATGGTGGTTACCAGAGGGGAAGGGGGTTGGAGGAGGGTGAAATTGGTAGAGGGGGTAAAATATATTGTAATGGAAGGAAACTAGACTTTGGGTGGTGAGGGTGCAATATAATATATACAGCTATTGAATTTTAATGTTGCACACCTGAAATTTATATAATGTTGTTAACCAATGTTACCTCAGTTTTAAAAAACTCTTTTGGCCATGTAAAATCCAGTGTATATTTTTTATTTTTTCAAATGGCTCAGCAACATGCCATAGAGGAACAAACCCAGAGACCTCATTTCATTTCCCTGCTCTGCCTCTCAGTGGTTGTACAGACATGGTCAAGTCCCTTAACATCTCTGAACACTGATTTTTCTATAAAATGGAGACAATAAAACCCAATGTGGAGGGCCATTTTAGGGACGAGAAAGAAAAAGATGTATAAATCGGCTAGTACCATGCCTGAACCTAAATGTGCACTCTAAAAATGGCAGCTATTATTGTTTTGAAACATTTATTAAATATCTCTGCAGGTTTGGGAGTTTGAGGTGGTTTTTAGTTCAAATTAGATATGTTTTTGGAGTTTTTCTCCAAGTGCCATAGCTGGGTAGTTTATTCTCATTTGGTATGGCACATTTAGGCACGGACAGTAAAAAATGAGAGCATTTCAAAACAAATCAGTCTCCTCAAAAACATTTATTGAAAATGCAATTCACCACCATAGTATTTAACTCATTCAGTCTGCTAATAAACACTCTTCTAGTATCTTGGAAAGCATGGTTTAGAGAGAAATTTTCTTGCCACAATAATTGCGTGCCTTTCACTACAAAGTTTCTGTGTTGGTAAGAAAGCAGGTGAACCAGGAAAGAAATGTAAAGCTTTGTGCATACAGCTTGTTTTCCATGACATGGGAGGTCTGCTTTTGAAAGCAAGCAAAGTATTCATTTATTAAGAAAAACCAGTTCTTTGGGCTCCTGCTAAGTGTTTTGGGGCTCAGCAATTATCCAAAACTCAGATTACAGATGCAAATCTCCCTCCCACCCAGTCCTCCAACCTCCCTGAAAAACAGGAAACTTTACTGTGCCTACATGATGCCTTCGTCCCTGCAACCTTGCTGCGAGTTGGGTTGAACATTATGTGAAACAAGTCACAAAAGAGAAAAGCTGAAGGCAGGTGCAAGAACAAGGCACTGTGCTCCTTGGAGAGGGCCTTAGGTAAGTAGCCACAAGAGTTGTACATACCAATCAAAGACAGGCAAGGGTCAAGCTCCCTTTTGTGCACAAACAAAGGCTAATTGCATGTTCATAGCTGTAGAGTCTGCAGGCACTAATTCGAGAGAGGGACTATAAAAACCTTGGACTCCCGCCTCCCAACAGCAGCCAAGGCGAAGAGGAGGGCTCAAGGAGCCCAGTGGCTGTCAACCAGCTGGGCCTCTCCCTGCCTTCTCCACAGCAACGGGGGCTCCCACGTGGCTGCCATTTCAGAAATGAAAATAAGCCATTTTGTGGAAACTGAAAGGATAGCTGTGTGTACATAACGCCAAGCCAATGAACAGCAATGGAAAAGGCTCCGAGCCACTTAGCTTCCTTTGAAGCACAATGCCCAATACTGTTGGCCTTGCTTTTCCATTGAATCAACCAAATTAGCTGGCTCTTTTGACATCTTGTAGACATGATTGGTCAGTGCAAGTTGTCCTTTTCTTACATTCAAAAAACAAAAGTCTGTTAAGTTGGTTTGGTACCGTAAGAAACCATTTTGAATCAAGTTACTATTAAGGCCAAGCAACTGGAGCAGCCAGCTTTCGAATTTATTATTAATAATAGCTTACATTCATAAAACACTTTCTCATTTCCCAAACGCTTTCATTCTCTAAGCATTTATTACTACTCCTGCTGCAGGGAAGGCACTGTTCTTGGCTCTATGGGGAAAATAAACATGTTAGCCAAATAGCAGGGGCTCATTAAGCAGGGTAGCCCTCATTGTACCCATTGCACAACTGAAGAAACTCAGAACCGAAGAAGTGAAATGACTTGCCCCAATCACACAGTGTTTTGCGACAAGGCCAGAAGCAGTGAATCCAGGCCCTCCAGCCCCTGCTCAGTGCTTAGCCCATTGCACCACACTACCTTTCCTTAGCTGTGTGTAAGGAGCCCTCCAGCAGAGGACAGTGAGCATGGTAAACTACAGAGGTCATGAGCCTGTACCCTTTCTCAATTAAAAACAAAACAAACCCCTCTTGCTGAACTCCCATGTGTAAAGCAAAAGAAAGTGGAGTTTCTCTGGGTGAAGTGGGGATGAAAACACTGGTATAATGGATCCCAGCTCTTCCACTGACAAGCTATATGACCTTGGTTGAATCACTTAATCTCTAGGCCTTAGTTTCCCCATCTACAAAAGGAGGCAGTTGGACTCACTAAAATCTGTGAGTCCTAAATTGGCTGATCATAATAGACCTAGGGGGACTTGTTAAAATATAAATTTCAGACCCTTCCTCATACTTTATGAATGTTTATTCCTAAGGCAGAGGGCCTAGGAGTCTGCATTGTAATAAGCCCCTGAGAAGATTCTGCTTCACAGTCAAGATCAGAAACCCTGTGTGAGTTAATTTTCAGTATCTGGGCTGGCTCATGAGAACCCACACACACAAAAAAATACCATGTAAGTTCCAAGATAGAATTCAAATGGGAAGGAGCCTAAAGAACCTGCTCATTTGATTATCCATTCATGTGTTCCACAATTATTCTGATCCATTCTCCCTGCTTGTTTCTATACTGGGCATGGGAAACACAAATGTGACTAGTACATAGACCTTGTCCTTAAGAATCTCAAAGTCCATTTGTAGAGATGGGTGCATAAAGAGATAAGCACAACAAAAGTGGTAGGTGCTTCAACAGGAAGAGGAAGAGCACTGTGGTAACACAGGGGAGAGAACTTGTAAGTGCGTATGAACATGGTTCAGTCACACAGGCTAAATCAGGAAGTAGTGAGGAAGAAGAGGCTGTTAACCATGATAAGCCATGGCAAAGAGGTTGGACTTTATCGTGTAAGCAATGGAGGACCATTGAAGGGTTTTACTCAAGAGAACAACATGATCTGATTGATGTTTGGAAAAGATTCCTTCATCTGCTGGATGGAGAATGGGTTGGAAGGAGCCAGGTCAAACAGAGAGGCCAGTAAAGAGAGAGATGCTAATAGATCACATGAGAAACAACTGGGACCTGAACTAAAACATTGCTGGTTTACCACTATATACCCTAAAACAGTGAGGGGCACATGGAAGTGCTTATTAAATGAAAGATATGCCACACACTATTCCAAGTATCTTACATATTGTCTTGCTTAACTCCTTTAACGAGCCTACAAGGTAGGTATCAGTACTATCATAGAGCTTCTTATTTTACTGTTCAAAAAAACCAAAGCACTGAGAAGCTAAGAAACTGGGATTTGAACATAGGCGATCTGAGTCCAAGAGCTATATTCTTAACAGCTCTACTCTGCTGACTCCCTAATAAGTTCTCGGTAATTCATACGGGAAGGAGGGAGGGATAGAATAAGAATGAAGGAAGGAGTAGATGGATGGAAGGAAACCGGAATTGTCAGGGTTTGTCAGCTGCTGGCTGTGGAGGGTGATGGAGAGGAAAGAGTCAAGGATGACACCCAGCTTTCCTGCTTAGCTAGGTAGGTATACAATGGGTGACTGTCAATGCATTTTCTTAACGAGGTAGAAACCAAGATTCAATAATATAGTCCAGGGCCCAGGAAATTTGAAAATAGGCCAGTGAAGGAGTGGAATAGGCAATGTGGGGAGTGTGAAAGGGTGCTGCCACAGCCAGGTAAAGTAAGTGCTGGGCAGGTCTTCGGCCTCCGGATTTTGTTCCAGCAGCATCCAGACATCAGGAATGGAGGCAGGGCATGGCAAGAGATGATAGCAACATTACAAAACTTATTCTGGTCTCAGGCTTCTGAAAATGAGTCACTTAAGAACTATAGTAGAAACACATGGGGCAGGGGCCAGAGAGAAAGCATAATGTTACATGTTACTTCCATACAACTCCACCAACAATTTCCTTTCCTCCACCAAGACACTATTTAGATGTTCTAGAAAGATGTTCTGGAAAGTTCCCTGTCAGAGCTCACCTAAGTGGA
Organism: Mormoops blainvillei; assembly: GCA_004026545.1. NCBI lineage: Eukaryota > Metazoa > Chordata > Mammalia > Chiroptera > Mormoopidae > Mormoops > Mormoops blainvillei. The sequence goes on along the minus strand of PVJD01007592.1, from coordinate 56,685 downwards.
TATGGTATAACTGATGAAGGAAAGGATGTCCGTTTATGAGGTGGAAGCGAATGCCAGTTTGCAACACTTGGTTTGGGAAGTCAGCCACCCCACTGTCCCCAGTCATCAGACCTTAGGGTAACTATGGACACTGATCTGTAGGGCGGGACCTGGGTTTGGTGCATAGGGAATCCAAGCTTTTACGTCCAGTTACTAAACTTTAGTGTGCATGAGAATCCCTGGAGGGGTGGTTAAAACACAGAGTGCTCAGCCCCAACCCCAGAGGTTCTCATTCAACAGGTTTAGAACGGGGCCATTTCGACAAGTCCTTAGGTGATGTTGGTGGTCCTGGGACCACTTGAGAACCACCCAATAGAGCAGCAGTTATTAAATATTTTGTTCTCAAGGTTCCTTCACATTCTTAACTATTACTGACAATCTCAAAGAGGTTCTGTCTGTGGAAGTTATGATTATATGCACTATATTAGAAATTAAATTTAAATTATATTTATTTATGAATCCACTTAAAATAACAAATGTAGTACATGTTCACATATTTTATGAAAATTAACTGGGTTTTTTGCATTATAATTTTATTTTACTTTTTAAACAAATCATATGTTTTTTATTGTTTATTCTATTACAGTTGTCCCAATTTTCTCCCTTTGCCCTCCTCCACCCATCCCACCCCTTTCTCCCACAGTCAATCCCCTCTCTATTGTCCATGTCCATGTGTTATTCACACATGTTCTTTGACTAGTCCCTTCTCCTTCCTTTCACCATTCCCATCCCCTTTTCTCCTCCCCTTCTACAGTTACCTGTCTATTCCATGTTTCCATGTCTCTGGTTCTATTTTTCTCATTATTTTGTTCATTAGATTCCAGTTATAAGTGAGGTCATATGGTATTTGTCTTTTGCTAACTGGCTTACTTCACTTAGCATAATAGTCTCCAGTTCCAGGTAAGACTTCCTTCTTTCTTTCTGCTGCATACCACAGTTTTTTGATCCACTCATCTACTGATGGGTACTTCGGCTGTTTCCAACACTTAGCTTTGGAAATAGCACTGCTATGAACATAGGGGTGCATAGGTTCTTTTGAATTGGTGTTTCAGGATTCTTAGGGTATAATCCCAGCAGTGGAATCACTGGGTCATATGGCAGTTCCATTTTTAATTTTTTGAGGAAATTCCATACAGTTTTCCACAGTGGCTGCACCAGTCTGCGTTCCCACCAACAGTGCACTAGGGTTCTGTTTTCTCCACATCTTAACCAGCATTTGTTGTTTGTTGATTTATTAATGATAACCATTCTGACAGGTGTGAGGTAATACCTCATTGTGGTTTTAATTTATATCTCTCTGATGGCTAATGATGTTGAGCATTTTTTGCATATATCTATGGGTCCTCTGTATGCCCTCCTTGGAGAAGTGTCCATTCGGGTCCTTTGCCCAGTTTTTAATTGGGTTGTCTGTTTTCCTGGCGTTGAGCCATATGAGTTCTTTATGTATTTTGGAGAGTAAATCCTTGTTTGATGTATCATTGGCAAATATGTTCTCCCATACAATCAGTTTCCTTTTCATTTTGATGATGATTGGTTTCTTTAGCCTTGCAGAAACTCTTTAATTTGATATAGTCCCATTTATTTACTTTTTCTTTATTACCCTCCCCCTTGGAGATATATAGGCAAAAAAAAAATTGCTATGTGGGATGCCTAAAATTTTACTGCCTGTGTTTTCTGCTAGGATTTTTATGGTATCACAACTTATATTTATAAGTCCTCCATCCATTTTGAGTTTATTCTGGTGGATGGTAAAAGTTGGTGGTCTAATTTAATGTTTTTTTGCATGTACCAGTCCAGTTCTCCCAACACCATTTATTGAAGAGACTGTTTTTTACTCCATTGTATGCTTGCACCCCCTTTGTTGAATATTAATTGACCATAGAGACATGGGTTTATTTCTGGGCTCTCTATTCTGTTCTAGTGATCTATGTGTCTGTTATTATGCCAGTACCAGACTGTTTTGATTACAGTGGCCTTGCAGTATAGTTTAATATTAGGTACTGTGATTGCTCCAACTTTGTTCTTCTTTCTTGGGATTTCTGAGGATATTTGGTTCCATATAAATTTTTGGAATACTTGTTCCATATCCGTGAAGTATGCCATTGATATTTTAATAGGAATTATGTTGACTCTATAGATTGCTTTGGGTAGTATGGACATTTTAATGATGTTAATTCTTCCAATCCATGAACACAGTATCTGCTTCCACTTATTTGTATCTTTAATTTCTTTCTTCAGTGTTCTATAGTTTTCCAAGTATAGGTCTTTTACCTCCCTGGTGAAATTTATTCCTAGGTACTTTATTTTTCTTGTTGTTACAGTAAATGGGATTTTTTTCTTAGATTCTCTTTCTGATAATTCATTGTTGGTGTACAAGAATGCCACTGATTTCTGAATATTGACTTTGTATCTTGCTGTTTGGCCAAATTCACTTATTAGGTTGAGTAGTTTTTTGGTGGCAGCTATAGGATTTTCTATTTACACTATCATGTCAGCTGTGAATAATGACAGTTTTACTTCTTCCTTTCCAATTTTGATGCCTTTTATTTCTTTTTCTTGTCTAATCATTGTGGCTAGAACTTCCATTACTATGTTGAATAAGAGTCACGAAAGCGGGCACCCTTGTCTTGTTCCTGATCTTAAGGGAAATGCTTTTAGTTTTTGCCCATTGAGTGTGATGTTGGCTGTAGGTTTCTCATATATGACCTTCATTATGTTGAGGTATGCTCCCTCCATTCCCACTTTGCTGAGTGCTTTTATCCCAAATGGGTGCTGAATTTTATCAAATGCTTTTTCAGCATCTATTGATATGATCATGTGACTTTTGTCTTTTCTTTTGAAAATTAACTGTTTTTTTAAAACAAAAATAGTAAGTGCAAAAAGTGGCTTTGTATTATATTTTTGTAAATCTCTTTAATACCTGGCTTAATAGAAAATAGTTTGGTTCTCATATTTTCTTCCCCCCAAACTTATTTATTTATTTACTCAGCTTTATTGATATAAATGACATATAACATTTGTTTAAGGTACACAATATGATTATTTGATACATTTATATATTGTGCAATAGTTACGACAATAAGATTAGTTAACACTTCCATCATCTTACAAAATTACCTTTGTGTGTGTGTGTGTGTGTGTGTGTATGTGTGTGTTGATAACATTTAAGATACACTCCGATAGCAACTTTCATGTACATAACACAGTATTGTTAACTATACTCAGCATGCTACACATTAGATACCTAGAACTTACTCATCTTATAGTTGGGAGTTTGTACCCTATGACCAATAGCTCCCCATTTCCTAGACCCCATATAGCCTATGGGCAACCACCATTCTACTCTCTGTTTCTATGAGTTCACCTTTTTTAGATTCCACACATATGTGAGATCATACAGTATTTATCTTTTTCTGTCATATGTATTTCAGTTAGCATAATGCCCTCCAGGTTCATCCAAGTTGTTGAAAATGGCAGGATTTCCTTCTTTTTATGGCTGAATAATATTCTATTATACAGGGTTCAGCAGAAGTAAGGCTTGCTTGAGTGCGGTTGGTAGGATATGTGAATGTCTCACATGAGATGGACAGCAATTCTAACATTTCACCTAAAATGCCATAGGGTATGCTTGAGTGTGATATTGTTACAGAATTACAAGCTTATGATTTTGTAATAAAAGATTGTGTAATAAAAAGGGGGCATTATTTGTGCTGGACCCTGTATATCTCACACTTTATCCATTCATCCATTGATGGACTCTTAAGCTGTTTCCATGTCATGGCTACTGGGAATAATACTACAATGAACCTAGGGGTGCAGATGTCCCTTAAGATGTTAATTTTACTTTCTTTGGATATATGCCCATAAATAGGATTGCTAAATAATATCATAGTTGTATTTTCACTTTTTTGAAGAGCCTCCATACTGTTTACCATGATGGCTGCAACAATTTACATTCCCACCAACAGTGCACAAGGGTTCCTTATTCTCCACATCCTCGCCATCGCTCATTATCTCTTGTCCTTTTGATGACAGCCATTCTAACAGATGTGAGGTGATTATCTCATTATGGTTTTGATTTGCATTTCCCTAATGATTAGTGATGTTGAGCATCTTTTTATGTACCTGTTGTTCATTTGTATGGCCTCTGCTTATTTTTAATCAGATTAATTGAGGGGCAGAATGTGCTATTGAGCTCTATGGGTTCCTTATATATTTTGGATATTAACCCTTTATAAGATATATGATTTGCAAATATTTTCTCCCATTATGTAGGTTCCTTTTCATTTTTTTGTTTCTGTTGCTGTGTATAAACTTTTTCATTTGATGTTGTTCCACTTATATATTTTTGCTTTTGTTGCTTGCACTTTTGGTGCCATATCGAAAAACTCATCAAGACCTTTTTCACATCAAGGAGCTTTTTCCCTATGTTGTCTCCTAGAAGTTTTACAGTTTCAGGTCTTACATTTAAGACTTTAATCCATTTTGAGTTAACTTTTATTAGTGGTGTAAATAGGGGTCCAATTTCATTGTTTTCCATGTGGATGTCCAGTTTCCCCAGCATCATTTATTGAAGAGATTATCCATTTTTGATTCAGGTGTTTTTTTTTTTGTTTGTTTGTTTGGTTTTTTTTTTTTTGGCTCTCTTAGCAAATATTAGTTGACCCTGTATGTATGGGTTTATTTCTGGGCTCTCTATTCTGTTCCATTGGTCTGTGTGTCTGGTTTTATGCCAGCTCCATACTGTTCTGATTACTATAGCTATGTAATATAGTTTGGAATCAGGAAGTGTGGTGCCTCCAGCTTTGTTTCTCTTTTTCAGAAATGCTTTGGTTATTCAGGATCCATACAAATTTTAAGATTTTTTTCTGTGTCTGTGAAAAATTCCATTGAAATTTTAATTGCTTTTGGCAGTATGGATATTTTAACAATGTAAATTCTTCCAATCCATAAACACAGGATATCTTTCTATTTATTTATGTTTTCTTCAACTTCTTTTTTCAATATCTTGTAAATTTTAGTGTACAGCTTTATCACCTCCTTGGTTAATTTTTTCCCTAAGTATTTGATAATTTTTTATGCTATTGTAAATGGGATTATTTCTTTTTCAGATAGTTCATTGTAATACCTGTTTCTGCTTTCAATCTGTTGCAATATGTGGTTATCATTAACGTATATGAAGAAAATCCAGTCTCACGAAATGCATTTTTTTGAAAAATAGAGCAGCATTTTACAATTGTCTTTTGAGACAATTGTGGATATTCTTCTTTGATATTAAAGCAACATTCGGCAAATGATAGTTTCTTAAAGGTTATCTGCAATGTGGAGTTTAAAACCATATCAATTAACTTTACATAATCTGTTATACCAAAGTAGACTGATCAATCTTAAATTTTGCATTGATCTTTGACTCATGCATACTTTCATAATATACATTGATATTTCAAGAATGCTGATTTCTGAGTTGTGAAGATCTTCAAAGATTTACACTTTTAATTCTACAACATTCAAACAGTCTTATGTCATATGTATTACTATTATCACCATTAGCATCAGAAAATTCTTTAACTACTGGAAGACTGTCAAGCTCACTCTAGTAGACCAACTTTTTCTAAGATTTTAAACTTTGCTTGAAAGTTCAAATCCCATCATTGGCAATAAATACTGTCAGTTGCTTTCCTTGTAATGATGGGCTTACTTTGTTCATTTTTGAGGAAATATCTGCCAAACATCCAAGTGTATATAATGAAATTTTTTCTATCAGTTGTCCTTTAAGTAAACAAATGGTCTTCCATGAAAGAAGTGGCTAGCTCAGTATACAATTCAAACAATTTTACAAGTGCTTTTCCTCAAGAAAATCATTGCATTTCAGTGTGTACTAGAAACAATTTATGCATATAAGTACATGTGGGTTGAGTTTTAATAAAAATGTTTTTATAAAGAAGAACAAAACTATGAACAGTAAAAATAACAACAAACTCACAGCTATCAACAATTGAATGTAGGCTGTGCAGCAGCTCAGGCACTTATAAAATGTTCATACGGATGTTACAATATAATTTTTTGGTATTAAATATGCAATTATAATTATGTAATAACCAAAATTTCCACCTGGAGTGTTTGGAGTTTTTTGGAAACTACAGTCAATTAGTACTTAATGTTTTATACACCTTACTTCCGACAGAGCGGCCATGACGGCAACTTTTGTAGCTGTTTTGGTAATTTGGACTAATTTTTTCCTATTATATTGTTGCATTCCTACTCCTTGAGTCAGGTTTTTTGTGCTTACATTTTGTGATATCTGTGAATAACTGCTTAAAAAGATGCCCAAATGGAGGCTGAGTTTTTTTCAGCAAAAGTAGTTTTGATTAGAACTTTGTTTCAAGCCACAAGGAATCATGTAAATGTACTAGGATCATGTAGCAGGAACTCAGATCTAACTCTTTAGCCTTCTATTTAACACAAAAATTTGGGGAAAGAAAAAAAAAAAGATGGACATGACTATGCTTGCCCTGCAGGACTCCGGCAAAAGGGTTTTGGAAGATACAATTTTAAAATGTGTTTGTATGAACTGTTTGTTTACATTTATTTAATAAAAAACACACTGTTCTGTGTTTGCTTGTAGAAACTTAATCCACATTTTGAACCAGGTTAGCTTTTTATTTTGTACTTAAAATTCTGGTACTGGCACTTCACAGGCTAAGAATAAAATGAAGTTTTTGTGTGGACAATTCAAGTGGACTGTAAGCTGTTGGTATATTCAGTGATGCAGTTCTGAACTTGTAATGTATATGGCATGATGTATTTTTATCTTACAGAATAAATCAATTGTATATATTTTTCTCTTGATAGATAGCTGTATGAAATTTGTTTGTTGAATATTTTTCTTCTCTTGTACAATATTCTGACATCCTACCAGTATCTGTCCTATCAGGTTTTTGTTTTGTTTTCTGTTCTGTATAATAGTATCTAATGTTGGCAAAAATTGAATTTTTTGAAGTATACAGAGTGTTATGGATTTTGGAATTTATGGACAAAGATTTAGAAGATCACCATTTACAAATAAAATATTTTACATTTAAAAAGCTATGAAGAGTAAAAATGACAACAAACTCACAACTATCAACGAATGAATGTATAAAAAACACAAAAACAAAAACAAACTAAAAAAACAACTAGAATAGGAACAAAATCATAGAAATGGAGGTCACATGGAGGGTTATCAGTGGGGAGGAGGAAGAGGGAGAATGGGGGAAAAGGTACAGGGAATAAGAAGCATGATTGGTAGGTACAAAATAGACAGGGGGATGTTAAGAATAGGAAATGGAGAAGCCACAGAACTTATATGTATGACCCATGGACATGAACTAGGTGGGGAATTGCTGGAGGGAAGGGAGGTACTGGGTGAAGGGGGTCAAAGAGGAAAAAATGGAATAATTGTAATAGCATAATCAATCAAATATACTTTTAAAAATAAATGAATAAAAATAATTTTAACTGCTTCATCGTGGACATTATTAAATAAAACTGCCTTTTTTTTCTGTGAGTGCTTGGCAGTGGAAAGTACAATAACTGCTAGGACACCTTGGTGCCGCTGCCTTGATTCATACTAACATTCCAGAAGATTTATCTCCCTTGATTCTGCACCTTCGGTGCAAATGTCAGCACAGTGAAAAATTCATAAAATGTCTTAATATTATTATAAAAATAGTTTTGGCCTTGAAAATCCCCTTGGAGGGTCTTGGGGATATGCAGAGTCCATGGACCATGTTGGCAGAACCACTGGGCAAGAGCATCCTGCATCCAAAGATTTATTTCATTCACTCAATCACTCAAAAACACTCATTAAATACCTGTTATGTTGCAGGCCCCCCTACACCTTAGTTATATTTTCTACCATCACGGTCTGCTCTCCAGATCAAGCTGATGGGCTAGAACTAAAACAGAACTCCTCCTCCAACTTGTAAGGTGGGAGGAGTCCACTTAAGTGATCGCAAGGGTGGTGCTTCCCAGTGCAGCCTCTTTGTCCAAAACCAATATAGTCTCATGCCATTTTGCACTGATTCAAAGATATCATGCCACTAACCCAGGTATACTGTGTACACATTAGCAAGCCAGCCTACAGGGAGAGCCACCCCAGAGCCAGCCACAATGTTACACACTTGATGACTTTCAGGAAGATGAGTGGAGTAAACTCAATCCTAACATGCCATTGGGCCTTACTTGATAAAGTAAGTCAATATACTTTGTATATATTTTTTGTAGTTTATATATTTGTAATATAGAATAATACTTTATATTTGCTATATAGACTATATATGGATATTCTATATACTTTGAATAATCAAAAATGGGAGTATTTTATAGCAATTATAGGTGTCAGTCACCACACAGTATTAACATTTTTCTTTTAAAATAACACAGAGAAGTACTAAGTATTATAAAATAAAACACATATGTTTAATGCACTAATGTAAGGACAAAGCTCAGTTTAATTTCAGTCTTCTGAAGCAGATTTGGCATGGAAGCCTCATGTCTATTAATGAAGAGTCACTGCAATTAAGAATGTACCACAAAATAAAAAGCTGGAGATGGACTTTTCAATTAGTGTGGTGTGAGGCTTAAAATCTATCATAGTAGAAGCTGCAGCCATTTATTGACTTAAAAGTCCTTCTTTAAAAGAAAAATGCCTCCAAATTCTAGAGTCTTCTCAAGTTTTCATGACAGGTTCTTCTATACCTGGTTCCATTCTAAAAATTTTATTTCATTAGATTGTCCCTTTCCATCTTCCTTGCCTCCGTCTCCATCTGATGCAGCTTCATAAAGCCTATCCAACTAGTTATTATTACAATTATAGTGAATTATGTTACTTTCAACAGAGTTGAAATTATTTATATTAGTGCATTATTAACATTCTCATTATTGATACCTAATGTTTCATTAAAATAAATGGGAAAGGTTTAAGTACAAATCCAGGGAATTCTACTCTCTGGGGCAATGCTCCATAGTCCATTTGTTCTGGAGCAGAATAATGCCAAAAGTTACAAGGTATCATCAGAAGTTTATTTACATTCATTTCTGGTTATTTCCCACACAAATATAATATATTCTGTGTTTTAAAAGTATAAAGCAGAGCCAGCCCTTCTCACGCTGTTTGCAGTAAAATGTAGCTTACCATGTCTCTCTGATGAACCCCTGACAAACAGGCTCTTATTGTCCAACTTTCACTCTGCTTAGGGTAATGATTCAGTGGTTCAGAAGGTTAATTCCTGGAGATAGTGTTGTCTTTGGCTTGAACAGATGTTGGTAGTGGTTTAATGTGGTTATCAAACTAGGCTGCCCTTCATTCTTTGCTCTTTGGAGCCTGGGGCATTGTTCCACAAGGCATTCCAGCCCCCCTCTATGGAGATCCAGCAGAGCCGAACATACCACAGCAGTACTCCTGCCAGCATTGCCTCCTCCGGGGTCTACTGTGGATATTGACAGTATACAGCACAGAAACTGATAATGACAGGCTTGACCTTTAAAATATCTGTCAATATTTGTAAGCACATCAAGATTTGGAATGTCTGATGCTTTTGATGCTCACATTCAATAACCTATAAAAACTACTCACTCATTAGATATTCAAATCCCTCAATAGCTCTATAGACTGGCTTCTCAATGGTTTACTGTGTACTCTAATATCTTCGTGGCTATATCAATCTCCCAAATGTCTGGCATAATGGCTTGTATAATCAAGATGTTCACGTCCACCAAATGGAATCAACATTGGGCAAGAGTCCAAATACCCAGCAAGTCCAATTTTGCTGGTGCTCGTATGTAGTGAAAAAATCTATTGTTACCAGCTGGGTGGAAGAGAGAACCATTAGCCTAGGAGAGATCATTTCCAGCAAAGCACAGATTCCTATTTTTCTGGCCACTGAAATGGTAGCGCCCCAACAGCACAGTACTGTTTCAAAATCAAACTGTGGTAGTTGCCAACTTATTATGTTCACAAGAACTGTACAGAAAGTAATACAAGAATGTCCTGCTCTTACGGAATTTAGTCATGTTGGGGAGCCCAGGGATACCTATGAAGCAAATCAAGAGCAATCAGTACCAGGAGGAAGATTATCCAGTGCCAAAACAAATGATGTGGCTCTGGGCAACAAATGCCTTGGGATGCCAGGAAGGCCAGAAAGAGGTAACAATATTGATTTGTATTGATTTGCAATACAGCTTTATTGAGGTCTTACTCTGAGCCAGCCCTGAGTTAGGCACTGAGGATACAAAGATGAATAAGACTGAGTCTTGTCCTCAGGGAGGTCACAATCCAGTGAAGGAGACATATTTGTTAACAGATCATCTCAACATGGTAGACGGCATTAAATAGAGGCCTGTACAAAATCCTGTCTTTCTTACTGCACATAAAGGCCACCTAGAGTTCTGGTTAAAACACAGTTTGACTCAATGAGCCTAAGATCAGGGCCCAAGATGCAGCATTTCTAGCAAGTTCCCAGGTTATCCTCATGATGCTTCTGGTCCATGGGTCAAACTTTGAAAAGTAAGAGACTCTCTTATTGATGCATCTATTTTCAGGGCAGTAAAGAGGTAATTACAAAATAGGTGGTCTATCAAATGGGCATAGGATGTGATGAGGTTCAGGACCACTGCATTAGGCAGAAACTCAGAGCTTTGAAAACACTTCAGGAAATGGAGCGAGAGGTATCATCTTATACTCCACTGGTAATAATGACCACAAATTACTATGTGTAGGCTCACTGCAAACTTATTTCTATGTACTGCCTCATATAATCCTCACAGCAACCCTGTGAGGATTTATTATTAATATAATAATATAATCAATTGTATTATAGGAGGTTCAGAGCATAAGACATCAAAGTCTGGGTAAGGTAAGATGCCAAAGCCCAAAGCCAGGGCTTGAATTCAGTTCTGTCCTACTCCAGAGCCCTTGCTGGGCCCTTAGGAAAAGCTTCTTTGTAATCTTGCTCAAAGATTCATGCCCCTGTGCTCTGTCCAATTGCAAAATCCTCGAGACACTAAATTGCCCAAGCAACATTTATCAATTCGACAAATAGGAATTCATAGATCCCCTCCTCTGCCCATCTTCTGGGCACTGGGTTGGGCTACCCAAGCCTAGGGCCAATGCAGTCATATTCCACCTCTGGCCCTACCACCTCTCCTTCCCATAGAGAAACAAGGCTGCTCAGTCCACCATGGTTATGAGTCTCCTTCCTGTCCCCTTGCTTTCTATACATGATATAAGAAACATTTATTTTGGAGGAGGAAACTGAGGCCTCAAAAGCTTATGGCACTTGCCAGAGGGGGATTAAGGTTGGTTGAGGCCCCAGGCATAGAAGAAAATATTGGGCCCCTTAAAAAAAAGAGAGAGACAGGGAAAATAAAAATACATGTTAACCATATTTTTAAATAAATAAAAATATTATGTGCTATTAATGTTTTATTTCCAATAAAATTTGAATATAATATATGTATTGCACATATGAAACCAAACTTGGCGTCATTAGAAAAAAGTGTAAAGTTGGGGTTTTGCGGGGCCCTTCAGAAGTCGGGGCCCAGGGTGCGCGCCTGGTGCGCCCACCGTTAAATCCACCTCTGGCTTGCCCAGCTCAGTACTAGCCAAGCAGAGACCAAAAGTAGATAAATCTGACTCTAGAGAACATGTCCCTCACTGTTACATTATACTCACCCACCCTGGAACTTAGGGCAGAAACAGAACCTAGGGTCTTGCCTTTAAACAAAAAAGTCCTTTCTAAAACCTAACTTGTTTCTCCTTTGCTGACTTTATAAAAAAGGCTGGAAGAGACTTGCAATATGTCTACCTGATGTCTGAGCAACCTCTGAAAGGGTTAAAAAAATACAGCCCCATGATTTGGTTTCTGTAAACTCAAACACTTGTAACTGTGTTTGTGGCTCTTGTGATTCTGTGCCCATAATTCAAAATCAAAAAGGACATAAAGGAAAAGAGATTTTGGAAAAAAAGAAGTCTTTCTGAGTTCAGTGAAATTAACCACCTCCCAGGTCCTGAGAAGGGATGAGAGGGAAACAGAGTGGTGGAGAGCCATCCATTGCGCAACAGCAGGAGTTGGCTTCCTGTTACCATTGTATTGTTCCCTAGGGGTGCCATTCATATACAACACATGGAAGTTTGGTAAACTTCAAAAAGCCTGGCTCCTGGGTAGGATCATATCCGTGGTTTGCGGAGCCTAGAGATTATCCAACTGAGGGTGGCCCTTTTATAAGGGATGGGAATTTATAAATAAAAAATAAGGTGCAAGCATATGTTCACCAAAAGATGTTCTATAACATTTGTATTATACGATAGCTCCAAATTAGTATCTATTTAAATGGATAAAGTTTAGTTCATTCTCAAACTGTAATACTGTACAATAAAAAAAAAAAAGAACCAGCTACTGACACATGTAACACTAAGAATGAACCTCACAGACATACATTTGGGTTAAAGAATCCAGACACAAAAGAGGACAAGCTGTATGATTTCATCTGGAAACAAGGGGAAACCAACTCTTTGCTATTAAAAACCAGGCTAGCACTACTCTTGATGGTTCCCTGGATCTGTCTTTTGCTTCAACAGTGTTTGGATGGAACAGACCCAGGGGTACCCCTTCTTACAGCCTCTGAACACCCTACAATCTCTTTTCCAGTAGCCACTTTTGGAACCACCTCAGCCATCCTCAGCTCCAAAACCACCCAACACAGCTTTTTGAGCTTAACTCCTTGTTGCCGAACAACCATGAGCTCCGAAATTCATCAGAATTATTCCACCCAGGTGAAGGCTGCCATCAACCACCTGGCCACCCTGCATCCTACACCTACCTCTCTCTGGGCTTCTATTTCAACTGTGACGATGTGGCTCTGGAGGGTGTGGGTCACTTCTTCCGAGAGCTAGTGGAGAAGTGGGGAGGAGCCAAGTGTCTCTTGGAGATGCAGAATCCAACATGTGGTTGTGCCTTCTTCCAGAAGGTGCAAAAGCTGTCCCAAGATGAGTGGGGTAAAACTCAGGGTGCCATGGAACCCACCTTGGCCTTGGAGAAGAACCTGAACCAGGCCCTTTTGCATCTGCAGGCCCTGTGTTCTTCCCCTGCAACCCCTCAGCTCTATGATTTCCCAGAGAGCCACTTCCTGGACCAGCAGGTGAAACTCATCAAGAAGATGGGCCACACCTGGCTCACCTCTGCAGGCTGCCCAGCCGCTCCCAGGCTGGGCTGGGTGAGTATCTCTGAAAGGCTTACCCTCAGGCATGACTAGGAGTCTTTGGAGCCCAGAGGACTTTGAGGGGCCCCTCTGCATCCCCCTGGTGTCTGGCTTCTGCCTGAGCCTCTTCCTGAAACCCCTAGGCAGCCTTTTCACCATCCTTGAGCCCTTTCTCATGCCTTGAACCAAATGGAAACAATGAAGTTTTTTGGCAGAAAAAAAAAAAACACAGGCTAGTGGTTGCCTTTGGGGTATAGTGAATAGAAGAGAGCATTTGCGAGATTTGGGGGATGCTGGTCATTTTATGATTTTTTTATCTGAGTGCTGATTACCCAGATATATTAGTTATCAAAATGCTTTGAGCTAAACCCTTATGACATATGTACTTTTCTTCAATTATTTAAAAAAAATTTAAGGTAGAGGGCTTTGTAAGAGCACTGTGTTCCAATCTATAACAGCTCTGGGATACTTAATAAGACAGAGACACCTGTCCCCCTCAGAGTCCACCCCCTACAGCAGTCCTAGGAACAGATTGCGCTGGGAGCACATAGACTTGTCTTTGGAAGAGGGTTTTGGAGAACCCCGGCTCTATCTTAGGCTTCCTGTTACCTAAGGCCTATAGCTGAAGCATCTCACTTAGATCTCTCCCAACTGGAATGCCCCCTTCATTCTGAGATTTCTGAGCCTGAGAAGGAATTTTCATTCCTTCTTCCACTCCCTAAGTCCAGTGTTTCTCCTTTCCATGGCCTGTCCCCTCAGGCCTCTGCCTTCTGCTCCTAGGGATCTCTGAAGACATGGCCATAAGTAACAGGTAGAGATAATTTTGGGAATTCAAAACTCTTGGCTGGCTGATGAGGGTGATTTGAGTGCAAACACCACCACCAACACCAGCTAACACTAAGAGCTAACAATATGTCACGCATTGTTCTAAGTGTTTTATAAGCATTAACTCAGTTAATACTCACAATAACCCTTTGAGGAGTTGCTATTAACATCACCATTTTCCAAATATTAAAAAAATCAACACTTGGAGAGACAAAATGACTTACCTAAGACAATACAGCTAACAAGTAGCTGGGACTTGAATTTGGTCGTTATTGGACCCAAAGTCTGTATTCATAGCCAATAAGTTATGTTACTACAAACAGTAAAGGCCCTACTGCACCATCCCCATTGGGAAATGCATTTCCCATTGCATTTCTTTTTTTAATTAAATTTATTGGAGTAAAATTGGTTAATAACATTATATAATTTTTGGGTGTACAAAATTATAATTTGACACCAGCGTACTCTATTGTGTGCTTATAACCCAAAGTCTAGTTTTCTTCCGTTACCATGTATTTGACCCCCTTTACCCACTTCGCTCTCCCCCTTCCCTCACCTCATTTCCTGAAGTCTCAGTGGTCTGCTCTCATTGTGGCCCCAGTTGCCCCCTGACCCAATGAAGCAGGAGCCCAGTGGCTATTACATATTGGAAAAGCTCTCCCATCCCAACAGCTTGGTAAATACAGGCAGAACACAAATCTTAATCTAAAATAGTTTTGAAATATTACAAAGCATTCACAAGTGCTTTGGTGCTATGAGGGCCTCTATGTTCCTGTGAGTACATGTATGTGTATATTCTCATATGTATACATAAACACATATGTGTGCACATGTGTGTGGTCAGGGTATTTTGTTTGGCCACAAATGTTTGGTGCCTGTGTCTGCATGTGTGCACATTTCTCTTCTGGTGAATGTGTGGATATAACTGTGGTATGTATGTCTATGTGTTTGAGTACATCTGTATATGTGTAAATGTTCTGATCGTACCTGTGTGTAGTTATATGTATTGTGTATCGATGTCTATGTGTCAGTGCCAACATTTATTTGGGTACATACATCTAGATGTTAGTGTGCAACCAAGTGTGGGTAAGTAGGTTTATTGCATGTTTCTCTGTGTGAGGCAGTATGTCTGTATGCCTGTGTCTTTCATTGTGTGCATATGTTTGTGTGTTTCTATGCATGTATATGTGGGTGCATGTCTGTGCACATGTGGCTTGAGTTCATGGATATTTGCATATACCTGTATATGTACAGTTGTCCCTCAGTATCCGTGGGTAATGGTTCCACAACCCACTGCAGATATCAAAATCTGTAAATGCTCAAGTCCCTCACAAAAATAGCATGATGTTTGCATATAACTTATGCACATCTCCCTTATACTTTAAATTACATCTAGATTACTTATAACACCTAATGCAACATAAATACTATGTAAATAGATGTTATACTATATTATTTAGGGAATAATGACAAGAAAAAATAGTCTTTACATGTTCAGTACAGCTGCAGTTACTGTTGCAACTAACTACATAATACATATCAGCAACAGCATATTTTAAAAAATATTTTCAATCCAAGGTTGGTTGCATCCACAATGCAGAACCCACAAATACAGAGAGTCCAGTATATATGTATTAAGGTGTATAACTGTGTTTATATGTGCTTGTGTGAATATTTTCTTGCTTGGTATTCTGTCTGTCCACACAAATCTGTGGCACATGTATATCAGTATGTATATCTATGCACATATCTGTATGTTTGTGTGTATAAAACATACACAAAACATAGACATAGAAAAGACATATAGACAAAACTATATAGACATAGATATACACACACACAGACACACAGACACACACACACACACAGACACACACGCACACACAGAAACACCTGGCTGTATAAAAATATCCAGCTTGGAATCTCATTTCATCAGATCATATCACTACAAATCATGCCCATTCATTTCTTGAAGATGTTTCACTCCTGGCACACTACCACTCCTTCCAGCACTACTCCCACCTCAGTTCCTGACAATTTCAGTATACACACAGGTGATTCTCCCAACGCTCTGGCTACTCAATTTCTTGAATTGTACCCCTCCAACATTTGCATCCTTGACCCCACTTCAGCCACTCACTCACACAGCTAAACTTTTCTGTGTTCGTTATGTTGCTGCATACAAAAAATCACTCATAAACTTAGTGGCTTAAAACAAATACAATTTGATTCTGATCAAGACGGTGGAGTAGGTAAATACGGTACTGAGAACCTCCCACAACCACATCAAAATTACAACTAAGCTGCAGAACAATCATCATTCAGAATCACCTAAAATCAAGCTGAAAAGAAGCTCTATAACTGAAAATATAAAAAAGAAGTCACAGCTAGACTGATAGGAGGGACAGAGACACAGGACAGATGGGTCCCACACCCAGGTGTGGTGGTTAAAAATCAGGAGGAATATCTCAGCTATGAAGGAATGCCTGAAGAGTTAGGGGTCCTAGCCCCATACCAGAACCACAAGCCCAAGCTTCCAGTGTCAGGAAGAGAAGTCCCCATAACTTCTGGCTGTAAAAACCAGAGTAGATTGAGGCTGTGGAAGACAGAGGGCTTCTGGAGTTCCAGGAAGTTCCTTTTGAAGGGTCCATGCACAGACTTACTTGGACTCACTTCTCTGAGCTCCAGCACTGGGGCAACAGCTTAAAAGACACCAGGGACATACAGGGAGAAACTGAATTTTCTGGCATAAGAGTTAGAGCTGGGTGGCAGCTTTCTTCCAGGGAAAAGTGTTGGCAGAGGTCATTGTTACTTTTCTGGGATCCACCCCTCCCCCACAGAGCTAGTAGGTGCCATACCTGAGTCTCCATCAACCTGGCTTACAAGGTTAGTCCTGCCCTGGTGATTCCCTAAGATACCACCCCACCCAACTTACAGGGACACCCAAGCAGTTTCCAATAGATTTTCCATACAAACAGTCTCTCTTGGCTCATGATTCAGACTTTCTTAAAGTCTCTCAAGTGGCCTCTGGCCTCAGCATGCCCTGTACATCTTGCTAAGTGATCTCAGGCCTGGCACTAACAGCAGCTGGCCTCAGTTCACAGCTTGGCCTCTTCTGGGACCTCCAAGCCCAGAACAAGTAGCAGCCAACTGTAGCTCGTGCCAGGTGACCTCAGGAAGGGCACAGGTAATGGCTGCCCTTGACCTGCATCTCCTGGGAGGCCCCAGGGCCAGTGCACACAGTGAATAGCTTAATACCATGACAGATTACAGCATAGCCACCTCCACAAGTGACTCAAGGAGCACACTTGGTGGACATCAAAGTCCCACTGAAGCTAGTCTTGCTCCATGGAGTCTGCTCCTGTATAGCAGATCCTCAGCTGTAGTCATAGCCAGTCCTCACAGATGATTGGTCTGGGGGTCAATTCCTCCCAATGACATGACAACAGCAACCAAGGCTCAACTACAACAGAAGGGTGCACACAGCCCACACAGGGGGTGTACCTGGAGTGTCACCTCAGGTGATTTGAGAGTCTGTGCCACTGAACCCTATAGGAAACCTACTACATAATACCACTCTGCCAAGTCTGGGAGGCATAACAGCAGCTCTACCTAACACACAGAAACAACCACAGGGCAGCAGCCAAAATGAGGAGACAAAGAAACAGGTCCCAATGAAAAACAGGAGAAATCTCCAGAAAAAGAACCAAATGAAACGAAGGCCAGCAAACTACCAGACACAGAATTAAAAACAATGGTAATAAGGATGTTCAAGGAACTTATTGAGAACTACACCACCATAAAAAAGCGACATGAAAACCATAAAGAAGAATCGGTCAGAAATGAAGGATACACTAACTGAAATGGAGAATAATTTATAGTACAGAACATGAAGCGTAGGTATACATCACAAATTTGGAACATAAGGAAGCAGGAAACACCCAATCTGAATAGTAAAAACAAAATCGAAAAAAATGAGAATAATGTAAGGAGTCTTTAGAATAACTTCAAGTGTACAAACATTTGCATCATAGGGGTATCAGAGGAGAAGAGGAAGAACAAGAAATTGAAAACATATTTTTAAAAAATAATGACAGAAACTTCCCTAACCTGGTGAAGGAAATACACATACAAGTCCAAGAAGTACAGAGTCCCAAACAAGATGAACCCAAAAAGGCTCACACCAATGCACATCATAATTAAAATGCCAAGGGTTAAAGACAAAGAGAGAATCTTAAACACAGCAAGAGAAAGACATTTACCTACAAGGTAGGTCCCATAAGACTGTCAGCTGATTTCTCAAAAGGAGCTGCAGGCCAGAAGGGATTGGCAAGAAGTATTCAAAGTGATGAAAATCAAGAACCTACAACCTAGATTACTCTACACAGCAAAGTTTTCATTTAGAATCAAAGGATAGGTAAAGAGCTTCTCAGACAAGAAAAGCTGGAGGAATCATTGTTACCAAACCAAAACCAGTATTATAACAAATGTAAAAGGGTCTTCTTTAAGAAAAAAAAAAGTTTAAAATATAAATAATAAATTGGCAATAAATACATATCTATCAACAATTACTTTAAATGTAAATGGATTAAATGTACCAATCAAAAGACATACAGTGACTGAATGGATAACAAAATAAGACCTTTACATATGCAGTCTACAGGAGACTCACTTTAGATCAAAAGATACACAGAAACTGAAAGTAAAGGGAAGGAACAAGATATTTCATGAAAATGGAGACAAGAAAACAAACAAACAAAAAAATTAGGGTAGCAATACTTACACCAGACAAAATAGACTTTAAAACAAACGCTATAACAAGAGGCAAAGAAGGACCCAGCAACTGCACTTCTGGGTATTTATCCAAAGAAACCCAGAACACTAAATTGAAAAGACATATATATCTATATGTTTACTGCAGCATTATTTACAATATCCAAGATGTGGAAGCAACCTAAGTGTCCATCAACAGATCGAGAAATAAAGAAGCAGTGGATATTACAATGGAATATGATTCAGCCATAAAAGGAATGAAATCTTGCCATCTGCAACAACATAAATGGAGTATTATGCTAACTGAAATAAGTCAGGCAGAGAGAGACAAATGCCAGACGATTTCACTTATATGTGGAATCTAAAAAACACAATAAAGGAGGATTCCAAGATGGCTGCAGAGTAGATGGAAGCTACACTCACCTGCTCCATGACCCAAACTGAATTTATAGCTAAATTATAGAGCAATCAACCTGAATAACCCAGTGAAGGTTAGATGAACTGAAATATTATAACCAAGGATTTACAGAAGAAGGCACATAGAGACTGGTAAGAAGGGCAAAGATGCAGAAAGGGCTGGCCTCCGTGCCCAGGTGTGTCAGCTATGAAGCCAGAGGGATACCTGAGCTGCAATATTCCCTCCCTTCAGGACTGTGGGGTTTCAACCCCAACAGGGATCTCCAACCCAAAGTAAGAAAGACAGGAAGAGGAGCCCATCCTCTTTTTACATACCATCTGGTGGTAAAAGTCAGTGGGGATTCCGTCCACCTGGGAGAAAAGGGAGTCTGTCAGAGACCCAGAAGCCACTCTCTCAGGGACAAGCACTCCTATTGTTATAGCCCAGCCTGGGGAGTGCACTGTCTCATTTCCCAAATGCTGGCAAAGCTGCTCTGCCATGCTCGGGTCCTGTGGAGGAGTCTGCTGGATGCACACAGCAGTGACCTTTGGGGAATTATTTTTCTGAAGAGGATCTTGGCAGAGACTCAGACAGTGACTGAACTGTGTAGCTTTGGAAAGGGGACTGGTGTCCCCCATCTCAACTGCACAGCCAGCACCACCCACCACCTGCTGAATTACTTGGCTGGCCCTGACCTACTAAGTTTAGTCACACAAATGGATCAGAGTGCTGCACAGAGCTGGGACTTTTGGGATGTGTCTCCCAGAGAAGCTTTTTTCCCAGGAACCAGACAGGCAGGTGCTGGGTTATGTGGCTACATCACAGTGTCGGGGGCACTCTGATCTCCCCTGTAAGCTCAGCCTGTGTTACCCTAGGAAGGGGAAAAAGTGTCCACCCCTCCTCCTACAGGCTTATGGTCACCGCCCTCAGTGGGATACCCCACCCTGCTGAGCTCAGTTCCACAGGTGGGGAGGGAGAGCTGCTCAGAGCTGGGGCATTTGGAGTGTGAGTCCCTCAGAGGTTATTGTCTGGTACTAGGATGCAGTGCTTGCCCCTCTCCTGTGGGCTGGGCTGGCATCACCTCCAATGGGAGACTCTTTTGATTTGTCCTCCCGAGCCTGGTGCCTCTGCCTGGCTGAGCTTGCTCCTGCAGATGGCATGGCTGGCTATACCTAACTAGAAACTGTGGTGTGCCCTCTCTAGGGAAAACCAGAGTTGAAGACTCTGGCAGAGACTGAGTGGTTCGGCTCTTCATTAGGGAGAACATGCCTTTCATTGAGTGCCTGATCACATGACCCATAAGTAGGGAACCCATTACCCCATCCTCCCAAGCCCAGTTTCCACACCCTACAAAGACTGAAACTTGTGGAAGGGTCTGTGGGTCACAGCCAGCCTGGGTCTACTCCACAGTCTTTCTTTGTAAGGCTCTAAAGGGAAGACTCAGGGGGAGGTGAAGTAGCTGACAGGTGGAGGCAGATCTCAGGGACCCTCACGTCTTTTACAAATCTTCCCCCAACTCTAAGCTGGATGAAGTTGATCCTTAAATACAGATTGCCCCCTCCCACACACACACAGGCCCAATAGATGCAGCCGCAAACAGTGAACAGCATGGTAGCTCCAACCAGGTAGCCCAAGGCCAGTTACACATAATGTCTAACATTGACCTGTACCTGAACCCCACCCAAGTGGGCCCAGAAACAACACAACCAGTGGTGGGCTTCAGACCACACAAAAGCTCAACCCAACTTGCCACACAAGCAGCATACCTAGGGTGGATTCTGGCTGACACTCAGACCCTGCTGGAAACAACTCTGCCTTATGGGGTATCCCCTCCACAGTGTCACATATGTGGTGATCTAGGTTTCTCCTTATAGTCAGCCAGACTGAAGGATTAACTCCATCCATGAAAAGGCCAATAGCATTCAAGACTCAACTACAAAAGGAGGGTACACATATCCCACAAGCAACATTCCTGGAACATGGAGCTCAGGTGATCTGGAAGATTGTATCACTGAGCCCAACAAGACACCTTCATTGTAAAGCCATTACAATAAGTTTCGGAGTCACAGCAGATCTACCTAACACACTGAGACAAAATAGGGAAAAATAAACATGCCCCAAATGAAAGAACAAGTTAAATCCCCAGAGAAAGATTTAAATGAAATAGAAGCAACCAACACACCAGATGCAGAGTTTAAAACAATGGTTATAAGGATGCTCAAGAACTTTAGGGAAAGAATGGATGATCTCAGTAAGAACTTAAAGAAAGAGACAGTAAGTATTAAAAAGGAAAAAGAAATAATAAAAAACAGCCAGTCAGAAATGAAGAATACACTAGAAGGAATCAATAGTAGGTTAGATGAGTCAGAGAACTGAATCAGTGATTTAGAGGACAAGATAACAGTAAGCACACAAGTAGAAGATCAAAAAATATATATAAAGATGAGGAAAGTCTAAGGGACCTCTGGTTCAACATCAATTGTGAAAACATCCACATCATATGTGTACCAGAAGGAGAAGAGACTAAGCAAAGGATAGAGAGCTTGTTTGAAGAAATAATGCCTGAAACCTTCCCTAACCTGGTGATGGAAAAAGTCATACAAGTTCAGGAAGCACAGAGAATCTCATTTAAGATGAACCTAAAGAGACCTACACCAAGAAACATCATTATTAAAATGTCATAGATTGCCCTGGCCAGGGTGGTTCAGTTGGTTGGTGCATCATCCCATAAACTAAAAGGTCATGGGCTCAATCTCCAGTCAAGGCACAAGCCAGGGTATGAGTTCAGTCCCCAGTTGGGGTACATACAAGAGGCAGCCAATCAGTATTTCTCTCTCACATCAATGTTTCTCTCCCTCTCTCCCTCCCTCCCTTTGTCTCTCTCTAAAATCAATAAGCATGTCCTTGGGTGAGGATAAAAAAATGCCAAAGGTTAAAGACAAAGAGAAAATCTTAAAAGAAGCAAGAGAAAAGCTATTAGTCACTTACAAAGGAGCTCCCATAAGGCTGTCAGCTGGCTTGTCAACAGAAATACTTCAGGGCAGAAGGGATTTGCAGGAAATATTTAAAATGATAAAAAGCAAGAACCTACAACCATTTTGGGTGAAATATTGAGCTTCCCTGAAAAAAAAAATTAAAAGCTAAAGGAGTTCATTACCACCAAACCAGTATTGCAAGAAATGTTAAAGGGCCTGCTTTAAGAAGAAGAAAGAAAGAAAGAAATCAAGAGAGAGAGGAACATAGGTATAAAGAATAAAATGGCAAAAAAGCACCTTTCAATAATAACCTTAAATGTAAATGAATTAAATATTCCT
Source organism: Mormoops blainvillei (assembly GCA_004026545.1). NCBI lineage: Eukaryota > Metazoa > Chordata > Mammalia > Chiroptera > Mormoopidae > Mormoops > Mormoops blainvillei. Next base: position 34,098 of record PVJD01007592.1, on the reverse strand, counting down.
ATCAAAAGACATAGGGTAGCTGAATAGATAGAAAACATGACCCATATATATGCTGCCTCCAAGGGACTCATCTCAGATCAAAAGATACACACAGACAAAGAGAAGAGATGGAAAAAAAATATCCCGTGCATATGAAGAAAAAAAATTTGGGGTAGCAATACTTATATCAGACAAAATAGACTTCAAAACAAAGGACATTATAAGAAACAAAGAAGGACACTACATAATACTAAAGGGATCAATCCAACAAGAGGATATATCCCTGGTAAACATATATACACCCAACATAGGAGCACCTAAATATATAAAGAAAACTTTGCTGGACATTGAGGGAGAAATTGACAGCAATTCGGTCATAGTAGGGAATTTTAAGACCTCACTAACATCAATGGATAGCTCCTCCAAAAAAAAAAAAAAATGAAGAATCAACAAGGCAACAACAACCTTAAATGACACACTGGATTGGAAAGATTTAACTGATATTTACAGAACATTTCATCCCAAAGCAGCACAATATACATTCTTCTCAAGTGCACTGAAACATTCACAGAGATAGACCACATGTTAGAACAAAAAATAAGTCTTAACAAGTTCAAGGAAATTGAAATCACATCAAACATCTTCTCTGACTACAATGGTCGATACCAAATATCAAGTACAACTTTTTAAAAACCTGCAGGACATTTAAACACATGGAGGTTAAATGGCATGTTATTAAACAATGAACGGGTTAACAATGAGATCAATGAAGTAATCAAAAGTTACCTGGAAACAAATTAAAATCATCACACAAAAACCAAAAATTGATGGGAAACAGCAAAAGCAGTCCTGAGAGGGACATTCATAGCATTACAGGCCTACCTCAAGAAGCAAAAACAATTTCACATAAATAATATGACCCTACACCTAAAAGAAGTAGAAAAAGAACAAATAAAGCCCAGATTAAATAGAAGGAAGTCAACAATAAAGATCAGAGTGGAAATAAATGACATAGAGGCTAAAAAAATACAAAAGATTAATGAAACCAAGAGCTGATTCTTTGAAAAGATAAACAAAATTGACAAACATTTAACCAGACTCATCAAGAAAAAAGAGTGAAAATCAAAATAAATAAAATCAGAAGTTAGCCCTGGTTGGTTTAGCTCAGTGGATTGAGCGGTGGCCTGTGAACCAAAGCGTTGCCAGTTCAATTCCCCAGTCAGGGCACGTGCCTGGGTTGTGGGCCAGGTCCCCGGTGGGGGATGTGTGGGAGGCAACCACATATTGATGTTTCTCTCCTTTTTTTCTCCCTCCCTTCCCTTCTGTGTAAGAATAAAAAAAAATCAGAAGTGAAAGAGGAGAAATAACAACTGACAACAAAGAAATACAAAGGATTGTAATAAAATATGAAAAACTATATGCCAACAAACTGGACTGCCTGGACAAAATGAATAAATTCCTAAAAACATAATCTTCCAAAACTAAATCAGGAAGAATCAGAGAATCTAAATAGACAAATTACACCTAGTGAAATTGAATCAGTAATCAAAAAACTCCCAGCAAACAAAATCCCTGGACCAGATGGCTTCACAAGTGAATTTTACCAAACATTCCAAGAACTAACACCTCTCCTTCTCAAACTATTTCATAAAATTCAAGAGGATGGAAGGCTCCCAAACTCATTTTATGAGGCCAGCATTATCCTAATTCCAAAACCAGATGAAGACAGTACAAAGAAAAGAAATTACAGACCAATATCCCTGAAGAACATAGATGCTAAAATCCTCAACAAAATATTAGCAAACTGAATACAGCAATACATCAAAAAGATCACACACCATGATCAAGTGGGATTTATTCCAGGGATGCAGGGTAGGTACATTTGCAAATCAATAAACGTGATCACCACATAAACAAAATGAAGGAAAAAAACCACATAATCATATCAATAGATGCAGAAAAACCACTTGATAAAACCCAGTACCCATTTATGATTTTTAAAAAAACCCTCAGCAAAGTGGGAATAGAGGAATCATACCTCAATGTAATAAAGGCCATATATGACAAACCCATAGACAACATCATAATTAACGAGCAAAAAACTAATAGCATTTTCCTTAAGATCAAAACAAGACAGGAATATCTGCTTTCAGTACTTGTATTCAACATAGTACTGGACGTCCTAGCCACAGCAATCAAACAAGAAGAAGAAATAAAAGACATCCAAGTTGGAAAGAAGGAAGTAAAACTGTCATTATTCACAGATTATATAAAATTGTATATGGAAAACCATAAGACTCCACTAAAATACGACTAAATCTTATAATGAATTCAGAAAAATAGCAGGGTATAAAATTAATATTCAGAAATCAGTGGCATTTAATACACCAATAATAAACTATCAGAAAGAGAAATTAAGTAAACAATCCCATTTACTACTGCAACAACAACAACAAAAAAAAATTAAGGCACCTAGGAAAAAATTTAACCAAGGAGGTAAAAGACCTTTACTCAGAAAATTATAGGATATTGAGGAAGATACAAATAAGTAGAAGCATATATCTTGTTCATGGATAGGAAGATTTAACATAATTAAAATGTCCATGCTACCCAAAACAATCTATAGATTCAATACAATTTCTATTAAAATTCCAATGGCATATTTCACAGATCTAGAACAAATACTCCAAAAATTTATACGGAACCTAAAAAGACCCAGAGTAGCCTCACCTATCTTGAGAAAGAAGAACAAAGTTGGAGGTATCATGCTGCCTGATAATAAACTATACTACAAGGCCACTGTAATTTTTTAAAAAGCCTGGTACTAGCATAAGAACAGGCATACAGTTCAATGGAACAGAACAGAGAGCCCAGAAAAAAACCCACACCTTTACGATCATTTAATACTTGACAAAGGAGGCAAGGGCATACAATGGAGTAAAGACAGTCTCTTCAATAAATGGTGTTGGGAAAATTGGCAAGTACATGCAACAAATATGCAGCTAGACCAACAACTTACATCATATACAAGAATAAACTCAAAACAGATAAAAGGCTTAAATGTAAGTTGTGAAACCATAAAAATCCTAGAAGAAAATGTGGGCGGTAAAATCTTGGGCATTTTTCTTCAGCAATATTTTTTCTGATATATCTCCTCAGGCAAGGGAAGCAAAGGAAAAAATAAACAAATAGGACTACATCAAACTAAAAAGCTTTTGCACAGCAAAGGCAACCATCAACAAAATGAAAAGGGAACCGACTGAATGGGAGAACATATTCTCCAGTGATACATCTGATAAGGGGTTAATTTCTGAAATATATAAAAACTTATACAACTCAACACCAGGAAGACAAACAACCCAATTAAAAAATGGGCAAAGGACCTCAATAGACACTTCTGCAAAGAGGACATGCAGATGGCCCATAGACATATGAAAAGGTGCTTAGCATCACTAATCATCAGAGAGATGCATATTAAAACCACAATTTGTCACCTCACACTTGTGAGAATGGCCATCATCAATAAATCAACAAACAAGTGCTGGCAAGGATGTGGAGAAAAAGAAACCCTCATGCACTTTTGGTGGGAATGGAGATTGGTGCCGCCACTGTGGAAAACAGCATGGAATTTCCTCAAAAAATTAAAAATGGAACTTCTTTTTGACCCAGTGATAAATTCCCACTTCTTGGAATTTATCCAAAGAAACCCAAAACACTAATTCAAAAGAATATATGCATCCTCATATTCATTGAAGCATTATTTACAGTAACCAAGATCTGGAAACAGCTCAAGTACTCATTAGAAGATGAGTGGATAAAAAAAAAGTTTGGTACATTTACACAATGGAATGTTACTTGGCCGTAAAAAAAAAAAAAAAAGGAAATATTTCCTTTTGCAACAGCACAGGTAGACCTGGAGAATATTATGCTAGGTGAAATAAACCAGTCAGAGAAAGACAAATACCATATGATCTCACCTACATGTGGAATTTAATAAAGAAAATAAACTGATGAACAAAATAGAAACAGGCATGCATACATGGAAGAGACTGACAGCTGTCAGAGTGGAGAAGTGTTGGGGGTCTGAAGGAAAGAAGGTGAAGGGTTACTAAGAAAACATATATACATAACACATGGAAACAGACAACACTATGGTGATAGCCATAAGGAAAGGGGGTGGGGGATAGGTGGAGGTGGGCAAAAGGTGGAAAAATAAAAAATAAAATAAAAAATAAAAAACAAAAAACAAAATAAACAAGCAAGCAGAACAGAAGGACTCATCGATACAGAGAACATTTTGATGGTTTCTAGAGGGAGGGCGTTTGGGGAACTGGGTGAAAAAGGTGACGGGATTAGGAAGTACAAATCGGTAGTTACAGAATAGTCGTGGGATGTAAAGTACAGCATAGGGAAAATAGTCAATATACTGTAATAACTCTGTATGGTGTCAGATGGGTACTAGATTTATTGGGGTGATCACTTCGTAGGTTATATAAATGTCTAAAAACAGATTGTACACCTGAAACTAATGTAACATTATACCTCAACTGTAATTTAAAAAGCAAGAAGCAAATACAGTTTATTATTTCTCACCATACTACAGATTGCGTGGTTTTTCTGCTGGTCTCACCTGGGCTCACTCATGTTCCTGATGGCGGGTTAGCTGGGCCTCTCTCTCTATGTGATCTTTCATCCTCAAAGGGTTTAAAACAACAACAACAACAAAACGTTGGTGGTGGCAGCACACCAAGAAGGCAAAGTGGAAGGAGCTGCCAGGTCTCTTGAGGTTGAGGCTCAGAGATCATCACTTCCTCCTTACTCACAGTCAAATGAAGTCATAGGGTCAGCTCAGGTTCCAGAGACAAAGAAATAGACCTCGCTTTTGATAGGAGGAGCTGCAAAGAATTTGCAACCATTTTTAATCACCTATACCTAGTTTTTGCCATGACCAATCTCAATTTCATAATCACCCTCTCTGATTACCACCTTTTGTCTTTGCAGCTCAATCCTCTTATACTGAAAATCCAAGAATCCTTCAACCCTGAGACCTCCATTTCATCAATTCTACCACCTTTTCACTGTCTACCTATCTAATGTCCTCTCTTCTCTCCTTACCCAGCTTAAATTATTTTGGTCATACACTAGAATCTCTTGCGGCACTTATGTAAGCAACAATCCCATTTAACCCAGCTCTCCAAGTCCTCTGTGTCTGCACCTGTATACCTGAATGGAGCTAGGGCTAAAACACAATGATTCCATTTGTTTCACTTTAAATTCATTACTAAACTCAGGTGAAGAGTTAAACTTGCCCCAGAGCCATATAGTCTCTGGGTTCATTTATTCTGGCACTCTCCTTGAAGAACATTTTATGCTTTCTTCTTTTCCTTCAAATCTCTAACTGCCTATGCTTAGCTGATGGCTTTATTTCCTGTTTCTCTGAGAACACTTCAGCTTTTTTCCCCTATAAATGCTATTTTCTATCCTGTTACTAAGGAAGAGCAGTCTAGGCTCCTAGCTGAGATCAATCTCTCCACCTGTACACGCAGTCCCATTCCTTCTACCTATAGTAGTCCCCTCCTTGTCCACAGGGGACATGTTCCAAACCCCCCACGTGAATGCCCGAAACCATGGACAGTACCAAACCCTAATCGCCTTCTTAAATTCTACCATAAACATGGCAGCAGCTTCTTCATCAACAGATGCAGCCTCTCCAGTAATTTTAATACTTTCCAGTCCAAACCTATTCCTGAATTGGTATAACCATCCTTTACTTGCAGTAAATGGTTCGTCACTCATTTCAGAGGATCTCTTGTTGAAGTCTTCCTATAGGCTCAGTGCTTTCTGGTGCAACATGAGTCATTAATTAGAACACATTTTCTGTTCACATCTTCCTCCCACAAAATTAATTCCATATAAACTAGGCATTTATCATACGTGGTGGTCACACCTTCTGCAGTTTGAGGTGCGACAGCAAAACTAGCATGAACTCCTTTTTCCTTCTCCACAATTTCACAGATAGAAGATTCCCCCTTACTATAGAACTTAGCAACCTCAACATACAATTTTTTTTCCTTACTAAGTCAAGAACTTTCAACTTTTAATTTAAAGGAAGCACTTCACAGATTCTCTTCAGCATAGCAAAATTGCCAACATCACTACTCTTGCAATTTTGGGTCATTAGGTAAAATAAGGGTTACCTGAAAACAACACTTGCGATATGGTGACAGTTGATCTGATATCCTAGATGGTTATTAAGTAACTGAGGGGCAGGGATCGGATATAGCATGAATATACTAAACAAAGTGATGATTCACATCTCTAGCAGGATGGAGTGGGACCACACTACTCAGAACAGTGCTCAATTTAAAACTTATGCATTGTTTATTTCTGGAATTTTTCATTCAATATTTTTGGACCACAGTTGACCACGGGTAACTGAAACCACGCAAAGCAAAACCAGGAATAAGGGAGGACTACTGTACTCAAGGTCATGCCTTCAGTAATTCTTCCCTGTCTCTTCTTCATCATGAATCTTCCACTCTCTACTGGATCCAGTAATTCTGGATCATTCTCATCATCATACAAGCCCACCAGGATTTCTCTCAGTTTAAAAAAAAACAAACCTCTCTTGACTTCACTTCTCTTCCAGCTCTAGTTTCATTCCTTTGCTCCTTTATAGCAAAACTCAGGAGTAATCTATATTCACTATTTTCAATTCTTTTCCTCCCTTTCTTCTTGAACCCATTCCAGTCAGGCTTTCCATGCCACCACTCCACTCTAACCTGGTCTTCTCAAGCTTACCTGTGACCTCCACATTTTTAAATACAACAGTCAATTTTCATGCCTTGTGTTGTTTGACTCATCAGCAACATTTGGCTCAGTTGATCACTCCTGGAAACCCGTTTTTTATTTGGCTTCTAGGATACTTCACTCCACTCTCATTCTTCTCCTATTTTATTGAAAACCCTTTCTCATCTCCTTTTCTGGCTCCTTCTTAGTTTCTGACTTCTTAACTTTGTAGTGCCTCATGGCTCTTTTTTTCTTTATTTATACTCACTGTCTTTGTGATTATATCCAGTTTCATAACTTTAAATACTAGCTATTCTCCAAGAATTCACAAAAATATTTATCCCCAGGTCAAACTTCTTCCCTGAACTACAGACTTGCACACTCAAGTACATAGTTGTATCTCCATTTGGATGCCTAATTGCAATCTCAAACTTAACATGTTAAAAACCCAACTCCCAATCTTCCAGCACAAATCAGCTCCTCCTTTAGTACTTGCTATCTTTTAATGGCAACTCCACATTTGTGCTGTAGTTGCTCAGACCAAATGTCTTGGAGTCTTCTTGACTCCTCTCTTTGTTTCACAACCCTGATCCAATCAATCCATCAGGAGACTCTGTTGGCTCTACTTTCCATATTTATGCAGAACCCTACCACTCCTCCACCACCTTCCTTCCTTTCAGGGACAACCAACCATCATGTCTTGCCTGGACCAACATAGTAGTCTCCTAATTAGTTTGTGACCTTTACCTTTGATCCATTTCAGATTATTTTCAAAGAGCAGCCAAAGCGTTTCTGTTAAAGCATAAATTAAATTTTATCACTCTTCTGCTCAAAATCCTGCCACAGTTCTCCATCTTACAGTAAAATTCAAAGTCCTTATACTATTTAAAAAGACCTCCACAATCTAGTCAATTGCCATTCATCTACTACTCTCCCTTTACCTCAGCCCACACCAGACACACTGGCTTCCTCACTATTGCTTGAACATGACCTTGCTCTTCCCTTACCCTCAGAAGGTATTATCCCCAGGCAGCTGTATGGCTCACTCTCTCCTCTCCTTTAGATCTTCACTCAAAAATGTATTTTCTTAGTTGAACCTTCCCTGGCCATACTTACCTAAAATGTTAGCCTCTAACAAGTATTTTATGTCTCCCTTCCCTGCACATATTTTCTCTTGAACACTATCTAATCAACCGTATATAATTTTTTAATCTTGTTTTTCTTTCTCACCTACTGGAATGTCAGATCCACAAGGCAAATAATTATTTCTCTGTTTTATTTAATGCTGCATCCCCAGTACCTAGAAGAGGTCCAATCACTACATAATGTAATCTGTGCTCAGTACATGTGATTGGATACACTGAATACAAATGTGTGTATGCATACACCTGTATATTTTCATGTGTGGGCACATCTGGTGTTAACCTCTCTGTATGTGCTCACATGTGTGTATTGGTCTGTGTCAGCCCAGTTAGTAAGTGTAGCAAGGTTAAATCTGAACAATAATTGATGATATTTATTGAGTGTTTATGATGTGCCTAGTACTTTGTCAAGCACTTTGCATGCAACATCTCATTGAATCCTACCCATTGGGCAGATGCAGAACAATCTCTGGAACCAGGCTGACAGCATTTGAGCCCAAGCTCTTCCACTTACTAGCTGTGTGAGCCCAGACAAGTCACTTACCCTCTCAGAGACTCATGTTCTCATTTGTAAAATGAGGGTAACAATAGTACCTACCTCATAAGATCATAGTCAAGATTAAATGAGAAAATACATAGAAAGCATTTAGAACAGCACCTGGCACATAGTAAACACCATATAAACATTTGCTAATATTCTCAATTTAAAGGTTGGATTTTACTTACTGATAATAATAATAGAAGCATAATAGCTTCCATTTTCCAGGTGCTTACTATGTGCTAAGTAGGCCCTTTTCATACATTATGATACAGATACATACACATATACGTATAAAAATAAACACATGTGTACTTATACATATGTATGTATATACATACATTTTAAATTAACAAAATAAAAAGGTTAAGAAACTTGGAAAAAGAAAATGGCAACTGTTTGAGGTGATAGATATATTAAGTAGCTTGATCGTAGTGAATATTCACAAAGTGTATGTATATCAAGTTGTACACCTTAAATATATACAATTTAACTTGTCAGTTATACCTAAATAAACCTGGGTAGAAAAAAAGAAACAAACCTGCCCAAGGTTGCACAGCTTTAAATGGGAGGTACAGGCCTGAGTGAGGCCTGAACTGGTACCCTCAGCCACCCTGCACTAATGTGGGTGTGTGTTATGTCAGTACATGCCTGTGCATGTCTTTGTGTGTGGTCTGTGTGCAAGGACATGTGAGTGCATGTGGATCTCTGCTATTGTAATTGTATTTGACTGTATGTCCCTGTGAAAATGCATGTTTTTAGAGATCGTTCTAGTTATTTCCTCACTTGCTCTTCTCCGGTACAGCCAGCAGAGGGGGCTCAGGAATTTTTTTTCCCCATCTTGAAGAAGCCAAGAGTACACATTAAAAACACAGCTTCCTTTGAACAATGCCAGGTCTTGAAGGGGATAGATAGCTATGCTCTATGACTGGTTTTTCATACTGAAGACAGAAATTAGGTAGCCACTCCAAACTCGAATCTCTCCACTCTCAGGGCCATTTCTGTATGAGAGTAAGCACCCAGCCCCTGCTCCCAGGGAATGCTAAATCACTGGGTTTTCCAGCATTGTTTCTGTCTATCCTGTGACAGTATGCATGACCTAATCCCTGCCTTCTGGTTATCCAAAGCACCCCTTTGCAACTCCCTCACAGCCAACCAAGTACCCCATTTCCCTTTCATTCTTCCCCACTCTCCTGCCTTCCTTTGGTTGGCTGTTTAGATGTGATTCAACTGACATTGACAACATCGATGAGGCCAGGCTTTGTCTCACTTAAACCTCCCAAGAAGCCTAGGAGGCAAGCATCACTATTTTACCCTCCTCTTTCAGTACAGAGAAATCAAGGCTCAGAGAAGAGGGTGCCTTGCCTAAGGTCATACCATCAATAAGGGTCAGAGGCAGAAATTGAACCCAGGTTCCTCTGAATCCAGAGCCTACTATTCTTTCCCCTACATCATGGGTTATGGCAATGGATGGGTCTATCACCTAAATGGTGACAGACTCTTTATTTGACTAACTCCTACACCCTAAATTTTCAAACCCGAATGTGCATCAAAATCACCTGAGGGTGGCCCTGGCCAGTGTGGCTTAGTTGCTTGTAGTGTTGGCCCCGTAAACCAAAAGGTCACTGGTTTGATTCCCGGTCAGGGTATATGCCTAGGTTGCAGGTTCGGACCCTGGTCGAGGTGCATGCAAGAGGCAACAGATCGATGTTTCTCTCCCTCTCTCTCTCCCTCTCTTCCTCTTTCTCTAAAATCCCGGATATGGATTTTAAAAAATCACCTGAGAGTGTTATTTAAGAAACAACAAAATACAAACAAAATCACTAAAGTCACAAGGAGTCTGAGTCTGCAGTAGACCCAGGATTTGCCTTTGTAATAAAGACCCCACGTGACTTCTGATGCAGGTGGTCCCTGGCCATACTGGGGAAAGATCAGACCTCCCAAAGGCACTCTCAGCCTCCCTCAAGCACCACAAGTTCTTGACCAGCCAACTAAACGAAGCTTTAGAACAGTTCCTAATGACCATGGTGACCATTAATGGAGCACCTGCCACATTCCAGGCACATTACACTTAGGTCTATGATCTATTTTGAGTTCATTTTTGTGAAACATACAAGGTCTCCGTCTAGGTTCTTTTTTTTTTTTAATGGTTGTCTAGTTGTTCCAGCATCGTTTTTAAAAAAAGACCATCCTTTCTCCATTGAATTGCTTTTTCTCCTTGGTCAAAGAATAGTTGACTATATTTGTTTGGGTCTATTTCTGAGCTCTGTATTTTGTTCCATTGATCTATTTGTCTATTTCATTAATACCACACTGTCTCAATTACAGTAGCTTTACAGTAAGTCTTGCTGTCATAGTAAAAGACTGAGTGGGTCTTTTCCTTTTCCATATAAACTTTAGAATCAGTTTGTCAATATCTACAAGTAACTTGCTGGGATTTTGACTGGGCTTTCATTGAATCTCTAGATCAAGTTGAGAAGAACTGACATCTTAATAACATCGAGAATTTCAATCCATGAATATGAAATATTCCTCTCGTTATTTAGGTTTTTTTACTTCATTCATCAGAGATTTGCAGTTTTCTGCATATAGACCCTGCAAGTATTTTGTTAGATTTATATATAAATATTTGAATTTTGGTGCTATTGTAAATGGTATTGATTTTTAATTTTGAGTTCCAGTTGTTCATGTTGGTATATATGAAATCAGTGATTTTTATATATTAACCTTTCTCTCCTATGACTAATCACCCTTTAATTCCAAGAGGTTTCTTTCTGTTAATCCTTTGGAATATTCTATGTAGATGATGATCTCATCTGTAAAAAAGACTCAGGCACTTTATACGCATTATACCATTTAATCCTCAGGAGAGTACTGCATGTCAGGTCCTATTAGCATCCCCATTTTGCAGAGAAAGGAAGTGAAGCTTAGCTACCTTAATTTAATTGTCCAAGGTCGCAAAGCTTGGAAGTGAAGGAACTGAGATATAACCCAGGTCTGACTCTGTCCACAGTCTGTGACACTTGCACCCCACCACAGTGAGCTATATTAAGTAATTTGCGGGATCAAGACATAGCAGAAAGCCCCATGTGGGTAGATCAGTAAATCTCTGCTCCTTATCCACTGTGTGTCATTGGGCAAGTCATAAAATTCCAAAGAGCTAAGTAATTCACATCACAGATCTGCGGAACATTGATCCAGGTTTTTCCAAAAATTAACCTTTTTGTTTTAGAATAATATCTGAATAAACATGCCCCAATGAATGTATGGAAGTGGGCAATAAGCACATGAAAAGATGTTCAACATAATTAGCCATTAGAGAAATGTAAATTAAAATCACAAAAATGCCACTTCACACACAGTAGGATGGATATAATAAAAAGGGTAGACAACATAAACTTTGATAAAAATATAGAGAAATTGGAATCCTCATACATTGCTGGTGAAATTGTCAAATGATGCCACCATGTTGGAAAACACTTTGGCTGTTCCTTGAAAATTTAAACAAAGAATTACCATGTAGCTCAACAATCCACTACTAAGTATATGCTCAAGAAAATTAAAAACATATGTTCACACAAAGGCTTATAAAAAAATGTTCATAGCACCATTACTTATAATAGTCAAAAACTAGAAATAATCCAAATGTCTATCAAATTATAAATTAATTAACAAAATGTGTTCTATCCATACAATAGAATATTATTTGGCAATAAAAACAACACACTCATACACACTTCAATATGCATGAGCCTTGGAAACATCATGCTAAGTGAAAGAAGTCATTTGCATAAGATCATATATTATATGATTCCATTCATATGAAAGTACCAGCATTGGAAAATCCGTAGAGAGAAAGTGGTTGTTTCAGGCTGGGGAGGATGGGAGAAGTAAGGAGTGATGGCTAACAGGTATGGATTTCTTTTTTTTTTCAATTCCTTTTTTTTTCCAAGTACAGTTGCCTCCATTCTCCCCCTACCACTCCCCCTAGCCTTACCCATCTGCACCTCCCACCCTTGATCCTACCCACCTTTGGCTTTGTCTTGTGTCCTTTAGACATGTTCCTTGGTAACCTTTACCCTTTTTTCCCCATTACCCCCTCCTCCCTCCCCTCTAGTTATTGTCAGTTTGCTCTTTATTTCAATGTCTCTGGTTATATTTTGCTTGCTTGTTTGTTTTGTTGATTAGGTTCCACTTATAAGAGAGATCATATGGCATTTGTCTTTTACTGCCTGGCTTATTTCACTTAGCATAATACTCTCCAGATCCACCCGTGCTGTTGTGAAAGGTAGGAGCTCCTTCTCTTTTTCTGCTGCGTAGTATTTCATTGTGTAAACGTACCACAGTTTTTTGATCCACTTATTTACTGTTGGCACCTAGGTTGCTTCTAACACTTGGCGATTATAAATTGTGATGCTATGAACATTGGGGTGCATAGGTTCTTTTGATTTGGTGTTCTGGGATTCTTAGGGTATAATCCCAGCAGTGGAATTGCTGGGTCAAAACGCAGTTGTTCCATTTTTAGTTTTCTGAAGAAATTCCATACTGTTTTCCATAGTGGCTACACCAGTCTGCATTCCCACCAACAGTGCACTGGGGTCCCCTTTTCTCCACAACCTTGCCAGCACTTGTTTGTTGATTTCATTATGATAGCCATTCTGTCTGGTGTGACGTGGTATCTCATGGTGGTTTTAATTTGCATCTCTCTGATGGCTAGCAATGCTAAGCACCCTTTCATGTGTCTTTGGGCCCTATGTATATTCTCCTTGGAGAAGTGTCTGTTCAGGTCCTTTGCCCATTTTTTAATTGGGTTGTTTGTCAAGGATTGGAAGAATTAACATCATCAAAATGTCCATACTACTCAAAACAATTTATAGGTTCAACCTCTATTAAAATACCAATGATATTTCACAGATATAGAACGAACATTTTAAAAATTTATATGGAATCATAAATGACCCTGAATACCCGCAGCAATTTTGAGAAAGGAGAACAAAGTAGGAGGGATCACAATGCCTGACATCAAAATATATTACAAGGGCACAATAATCAAAACAGTCTGGTACTGGCATAAGAACAGACACATGGATCAGTGGAACAGAATAGAGAGCCCAGAAATAAACCCAAGTCTCTATGGTCAATTAATATTCAAAAAGGGGGCAGAAGGGTAAAATGGAGTAAAAATAGCCTCTTGAACAAATGGTGTTAGGAGATCTGGACAGCTACATGCAAAAAAATGAAATTCGACCACCAACATACACCACACACAAAAATAAACTCAAGATGGATAAAACAGGTAAATATATGTCACAACACCATAAAAGTCCTATAAGAGAACATAGGCAGGAAAATCTCAGATATTCCACGCAGCAATATTTTCACCGATATGTCCCCTAGAGCAAGGGACATAAAGGAAAGAACTGACAAATGGGACTACATTGAAATAAGAAGCCTCTGCACAGCTAAAGAATACATCAGCAAAATGAAAAGGGAACCAACTGTATGGGAAAATATATTTGCCAATGATACCTTGAACAAGGGTTTGGTCTCCTAAATACATAAAGAACTCAGACGACTCCACTCCAGGATGAATTTCATTTTTGGATAATAGAACTCTCCTGGAATAAGACAGTGCTGATAGTGCACAGCATTGTGAACATACTAAAAAGCACTGAAGTGTACAATTTAAATTAGTGAATTTTATAGTAAGTGAATTATATATGAAACAATAATCTGATCTTCAAAAAATAAAAATATATCATATGATATAGCAATCCCACTTTTAGGTATATCTCCAAAAGAATTAAAAGCAGGGTCTCAAAGAGGTCTTAGCACAACCATATTCACAGAAGCGTTATTTACAATAGCCAAGAAGTAGAAGTACCCTAATGGCCATTGACAGATGAACAGATAAACAAAATGTGGTATATATGCACAGTGGCATATTAAAAAAGAAGGAAATCCTGTCACATGCTACAACATGGATGAGCTTTAAAGACATTATACTAAATGAAATAAGCCAGTCAGAAAAGGACAAATATTGTATGATTCCACTTATATGTGGTATCTACAATAGTCAAATTTAAAGATATAGAAAGAATGTTATTTACCAGGGGCTAAGGGAAGGGTACAAAGGAGAATTGTTTAATGAGTACTAAGTTTCAGTCTTGCAAGATGAAAAAGTTCTGGAGATCTGTTTCACAGAGTATGTAAAAATGGTTAACACTACTGAAATATACACTTAAAAATGGTTAAGCTGGTAAATTTTAAGATATATGATTTTTATCATAACTCAAAAAATCTTAAAAATTAAGCCTATAAAATATTCAATTTAGGTGGTGTGAACAACTACCGACCCTTTGTATTTTCATCACAGTTTCCAAAGGAAAATCAAGGCTCTCGTATATCAGAATTATCGCCGCAGTTGAGGTTTTCATATTGAACTTGAGGAATTGCCTACATTTATCTCTGGTGTGGCATTCATAGTAAGGACAAGATTTTCAATTGAAAATCTTTCATGAAATGATCTTCTTTGACTATTTTAGCACAATTCAATTAGCTATAGACATGTAAGGGGGAAATGAATAATGTTAAATTTCATTTCATAAAAACTATTTAAACACGATTTAAACACAAAATGTATATAAAGAGGAAAAGTTATCCAAAGAAACAATATTTATGTATAAAAATATGGGGCAAAATAGACTTTAAGACACACAAATTGTTATAAGAGACATGGGGCATTTTACAATGATAAAATGGTCAATCCATCAAGAAAATATAACAATTATGCACTGAACAGGAGAGCCTAAATACATGAAGCAAAAACTGACAGAATTCAAGGGGGAAATGAACATTTCAACAATATTTGGAGACTTAATGTCCCATTTTAAATAATGGATAGAATATAGGATGTGAAAGATAAAAAATCCCTGCACTTTCTGTCTTTGTGGCAGCCCAGACTGAACTGGGGACTACATCTGAAAAAAAATGGATAGAATAGCCAGGGAGAAGATCAGCAAGGACATAGAAAACCTGAAGAACATTCTGAATCAACTACACCTAACAGACTTCTTAGAACATGCCACACAACAGTAAAATACACATTCTTTCCAATTGCACATGAAACATTTTCCAGGAGAAACCATCTATTAGATGACAAATTCAGTATCTTTTTAAAAATGAAAATTCTTTTGAAAACTAAAAATGAAAATTAAAAAAATTTTTAATGAAATTCTGCAAAGAATACTCTCTGGCCAAAATGGAATGAAATTAGAAATCAATAACAGATGGAAATTTGGAAATTCCCAAATATGTGTAAATTAAACAACACATTTGTAAATAATCAATGAATGAAAGAAGTTCAGGGAAACTAAAAAATACATTGAGATAAATGACAATAAAAATACAGCATACCAAAACTTATGGGCTGCAATGAGAGCAGGAAGATTATACTCGTAAATGCCTAGAGTAAAAAAAAAAAAGGAAAGAAAGAAAGAAAGATGTCAAATCACTAACCTAACCCTACCACTTCGAAAAAAAAGAGCACACTAAACACAAAGCAAAAGAAGGAATAAAATAATACAGGGTAAAGATAAACCAAATACAAAATAGAGAAACAATACAGAAAATCAAAGACACCAAGAGTTTCTTTGAAAAGATAACAAAATTGGCAAACTTTTAAATAGAATTATCAGGAAAAAAAGGAAAAAGGCTCATATTATAAAAATTAAAAATGAAAGTGAGGCTGTTGCTACTGATTTTACAGAGATGAAAATGATTATAAGAAAATGTGGGTGGCGCTGGTCTGGTCTGGCCTGGATGTTGGGAGGTGGTGGTGGGGGGTGCCACGATGGCAGAGGCTAGGCCACAGGTACTGCCACCCACCCCCAGTACCCCAAGTCGGCAGCAGAAGAGCTTGGGACTTTTCACAACCAAGTTCCTGTAGCTTCTGCAGGAGGCCAAGGATGGTGTGCTTGACCTCAAGCTGGCAGCCGACGCCCTAGTTGCAGACCAGAAGCAGCAGATTTACATTACCAATGTGCTGGAAGGTACTGGGCTGATCGAGAAAAAAATCCAAGAACAGCATCCACTGGAAGGGTGTGGGGCCTACCTGCAATAACAGAGATTGTGGAGAAGCTGATTGATCTCAAGGCAGAGATCAAGGAGCTGCGGTAGCAAGAGCAAGAACTGGACCGGCACAAGGTGGGGGTGTAGCAGATCATCCAGAATATCATTGAGGATGTGCAGAATAGCTTCTTGGCCTGTGTGACTCATGAGAGGACATCTGCAGATGCTTTGCTGGAGACACCCTCCTGGCCATCTGGGCTCTGTCTGGCACCAGCCTGGAGGTGCTCATCCCAGAGGGCCTCAATGGGCAGAATAAGTACCAGATTCATTGGAAGAGTGTGTGTGGTCCTATCAAGGTGCTGCTGGTGAACAAGGAGGCTTGGAGCTCACCGCCTATGGCAGTGCCTGTGCCACCACCTGAAGATTTGCTCCAGAGCCCACCTGCTGTCTCTTCTCCACCTCTGCCCAAACTTGCTGTGGCCCTGGCAGCACCGAAACCCAAGGTATGGCCTGTCCAAGCAGCTGAGATCACAGTGAGTGGTGGCCCTGGAACTGATGGCAAGGGCAGTGGTGACCTTAGCTCACTCCCACTGGTCCCGACAGCACTGTACACCCAGCCACTGCAGTTTTTTGATCTGCAGTAGTAGCAGCAGCAGCAGCAGCAGCAGCAGCAGCAGTAGCAACGGCAGTTCATCTGGACCTAATTCTTCTACTTCCTTTGAGCCCATCAAGGCAGACCCCACAAGCATTCTGGAACTCCCCAAAAAGCTGACCGAAATCTTTGATCCCACATGAGAGTGCATGCTGCTAGAGGAGCTGATGTCCTCAGAAGTGTTTGCCTTCGTTTTCTGCCCCCCAGAAACCACGATTACATCTACTACCTGGATGAGAGTACAGCTGTCTGTGACCACCTCAAAGTGCCTGTTCTCAACTTCTGACTAATGGGACACCCTGTGTGGCTGGGACATTAGTTGTCTAACTTGAGGGCTACTTAGCGACCTCCCCACACGTCACCCCTCCACAGCTTGAGAGCCACAGCCTCCTGGCTTCCCCAGCCTTCCCTCACTGCACAGTTCTGGTCACAGCTCCCACTCCTGCACTGAAACCTGTATTGTGCTGGGAGAGCAGGAAAAAGGGGCTCAGCTTCCTCCATGGTGGAGCCAAAATATTTCCCTCTGCTTTTCTGGAAATTTTCCCCATCTTGTGTCCTCCCCATGTCCTCCCTGAGCCCAGGTTCTGCTGCCACCCAGCATCATACAATGAGGACCCACATTAACTCCACAGGGCAGCTTGTCCAATTCCCACTGCCCTGTTCCTGCCAGCTCCCCACCTCCCAGGAGGGAAGGTGGGGTGGGGGCTGGGCACCACTACTAGGCTTCTCGCTTCTCCCAACTCCTTGACTATATAGCTCCTCCAGGTCTTCTTCTGTTCCCCTTCTACCTGACCCTTAGCCCTGACAATCTGTAGGTGGTGGAAGGGGGGTGCTTACAGGAAGAAACAGAGGTCTCTAGCTAGGAATCTGGGCAGGTGAATCCCTATGGATTGACCTAACCTCCCATTGCCCTATAGTCCCTCTCTTGTTTATTCATTTACCCTCATTTAGAGCCATTTGCAGAGATTTAGAAAGATGTACAGTAATGAATGGATTCCTATATAAAGATTATTTTTACACATTTTGCAGCAAAAGGAAGTTGTAATATTTGTACAGTGTCCAAGTGAATAAAGATTGTGCCTAAGACTGAAAAAAGAAAAAGAAAATGTTATGGGATGTCTGCTTTTACCTCTCTTATTCAACATACTACTAGAAGTCCTAGGCATGGCAATCAGACAAGAAGAAGAAATAAAAGGCATCCAAATTGGAAAAGAAGAAGCAAAACTGTCATTATTTATAGATGGCATGATAATGTACATAGAAAACCTTAAAGATTCACCAAAAAACTACTTGAACTTATAAATAAATTCAGCAAAGTAGCAGGATACAACATTAACATTCAGAAATCAGTTGCATTTTTATATGCCAATAACAAACTAATAGAAAGGGAGATTAAGAAAACAATCCCATTCATAATTGCTTCAAAAAGAATAAAATACCTAGGAATAAACCTAACCAAGGATGTAAGACCTGTACTCAGAAAATTATAGGACACTGAAGAAAGAAACTGAAGAAGATACAAATAAGTGGAAGTACATGCCGTGTTCATGGATAGGAAGAATTAACATTATTAAAATGTGCATACTACCCAAAGCAATCTATAGCTTCAGTGCAATTCCTATCAAGATTCCAATGATGTATTTCACAGAACTAGAACAAATATTTCAAAATTTTATAGGGAACAACAAAATGCCCTGCATATCAACAGAGATCCTGAGAAAGAAAAACAAAGTTGGAGGAATCATGCTACCTATATCAAACCACACCATAAGGCTGTAGTAATCAAAACAGCATTGAACAGGCATAAAAACAGACACATAGATCAATGGTACTGAATACAGAGCTCAGAAATAAACCCACACCTCTATAGTCAGTTTATATTTGACAGAGGAAGCAAGCACAGACAATGGGCTAAAGATAGACTATTCAATAAATGGTGTTGGGAAAACTGGACAGATACATGCAGAAAAATGAAACTAGACCACCTTCTTACACCACGCACAAGAATAAATTCAAAATGGGTTAAAGACTTAATTATTGGACCCAAGACCATAAAAATTGTCAAAACAACATAGGTAGCAAGATTTCTGACATGGCTTGTAGCAATGTTTTATCGGATATATCTCCCAAGTCAAGGAAAACAAAAGAAAAAAATAAACAAATGGGACTACATCAAAATAAAAAGTTTTTGCAGAGCCAAGGAAAGCATCAGCAAAATAAAAAGAAAACCCACAGAATGGGAGACCATATTCACCAATACATCTGATAAGGGGTTAATATGTGAATTTGTAAAGAACTCACAAAAGTCAACACCAAAAAAACTAAATGGCCCAATTTAAAATTGGGCAAAGGACCTGAATAGACCCTTCTCCAAAGAGGACATACAGATGGCTGATAGGCATATGAAAAGATGCTCACTGTCACTACTCATCAGAGAAATACTAATTAAAACCACAATGAGATACCCTCTCACACCTGGCAGGATGGCTATCATCAATAACTCAACAAACAACAAGTGCTGGCAAAGATGTAGACAAAGGGGAGCCCTTTTGCACTGTTGGTGGGAAAGAAGATTGGTACAGTCACTGAGTAAAGCAGTATGGAGATAACTTTAAAAATTAAAAATGGATCTGCCTTTTGACCCAGGAATCCCACTTCTGGGAATATCTCTGAAGGAGCCCAAAACACTAATTCAAAAG
Organism: Mormoops blainvillei; assembly: GCA_004026545.1. Lineage (NCBI taxonomy): Eukaryota > Metazoa > Chordata > Mammalia > Chiroptera > Mormoopidae > Mormoops > Mormoops blainvillei. Next base: position 14,229 of record PVJD01007592.1, on the reverse strand, counting down.
AACATAAGCACCCCCATGTTCATTGCAGCATTATTTACAATTGCCAAGATATAGAAGCAGCCCAAGTGTCCATCAGTAGATGAGTGGATAAAACAACTATACTATTCAGCCATAAAAAAAGAAGAAAATTTTATTCTTTGCAACAGTATGGATGGCCGTGGAGAACATTATGCTAAGTGAAATAAGTCAGTCAGAGAAAGACAAATACCATATGATTTCACTCATATGTGGAATCTAATGAACAAACTGAACTAACAAGCAAAATAGGGACAGTCTCATAGATAGAGAGCAGGATGACAGCTACGAGGTAGTGGGTGCTTAGGACCTGGAGGGATTGAACAAAAAGGAAAAAGGACTCATAGACATGGACAACAGTGTGGTGAATGCTGGGGGAGAGAGGTATAAGGGGACTAAATAGTAATGGAAAAAAAACAATAAAAAATTAAAAAGAAAGAAAGAAAGAAAACACTATGAACAATTGCATGCCACCAATTAGATAAACTAGGTGAAATGGACAAATTCCTAGAAAAATACAGTCAAAACTAACTCAAGAAAAAATATAAAATCTGAATATATTCCAAAACAAGCAAAGAGACTGCATCATTAATCACAAACTTCCAATAAAGAAATGCCTAGACCAGACAAATTCACTGGTAAAGTCCACTGAACATTTAAAGACTAATTATAACACCAGTTCTTCTTAAACTATTTCAAAAATAGAAGAGTAAGGAACAAGTAGTAACATGAAAACTCTATCACCCTAACATCAGTGCCAGACAAAGTGATCACAAAAAAGAAAACTATAGACCAATATCTCTTATGAACAGATACAAAGTCCTCAAAAAAAAAAATACCAGAAACCCAAATCCAGCAGCATGTAAAATGCATTATACACTAAATGAGTTTTGTCCCAGGAATACAAGGTGGGGTCATCATATAAAAATCAGTCAATGTAACAGATCATATTGATAAAAGAAAAAACACATGATCATCCCAATAGATATAGAAAACACTTTTTAATGAATGTTGTAAAACACTTTCATGATAAAAAGCTTCCATGAACTAGGAATAGAAGAGAACTTCTTCAACTCGATAAAAGGCATCTGTGAAAAGCCCACAGCTAACATCGTACTAAAGAATAAAAGACTGAATGGTTTCCCCCTAAGATTGGGAACAAGACAAGAATATCTGTTCTTACCACACTGTACTGAAAATTCTTGCCAGGAGAGTTAATAAGAAAAGGAAAGAAAAGGCATCCAGATTTAAAAGGAAGGGACTTCTGGTCAAGATGGAGGCATAGCAGACAGGTTTTGCCTCCTCGTGCAACGATAGAAACAATTACAACCAGATCTCAAAAACAAATCATACCTAGAACCATCAGAAATCAAGCTGTGTGGAAGTCCAACAACCAAGGATTTCAAGAAGCTACATTCATCCAAACGGGTAGGAGGGGTAGAGTCATGGAAACAAGGCAGAGAGGTGGTGTGGCGCAGACAAGTGGCATGGCTGCAGCAGGACAGACAGTCCCACATTCATGTGTGGTGGATAAAAATCAGGATCCCAAGCACAGGCAAGACTGTGCAGCCCAGGATTCCAGCACTGGGAAGATAAAACCCCATTACCCTGGCTGTGAAAACCAGTGGGGTTGGGGCTGCAGAAGAAAGTGCTGGATTTTCCTCACTTAAGGAGCCCACAAGACTTAGACTGTATACAAACCCCATGCAGCAGCTGACACCAATCATGTACAGAAGTTGATGAAGTGACTGGAAATGGGGCAAACTCCGGGCAGATATCCGGAGGCGAGGCAGTGGCATTGTCCCCTCTCAGGCAAACCTCCCACAACTGAAGCCACGGAGCAATGGAGTGGGTTGCCCCACCCTGGCAATGACCTAAGGCTCCACCCCACACAATGTACAGGTGTCTTTGCTACATAGGCCACATTACTAAGACAGGGAGTAAAAGCAGCTCTACCTAATACACAGAAACAAATACAGGGAGGCTGCCAAAATGAGGAGGCAAAGAAATATCACCCAAATGAAAGAACAAAACAAAACCCCAGAAAAAGAACTAAAGGAAACAGAGATAGTCAACCTATCAGGTGCAGAGTTCAAAACACTGCTGATAAGGATGTTCAGAGAACTCATTTAGTATGGAAAAAAATAAAAGAAACGAAGTTTACATAAAGTGAAATAAAGAAAAATATACAGGGAACCAACAGTGAAGGGAAGGAAACTGGGATTCAAATCAACAATTTGTAACAAAAGGAAGAAATAAACATTCAACCCAAACAAAAAGAAGAAACAAGAATTCAAAAACAAACAAACAAACAAAAAAACAAGAATAGGCTTTGGAACCTCTGGGAGAACTTTAAACATACCAACATTCAAATCATAGGGTTTCCAAAGGAAAAGAGGAAGAGTAAGAAATTGAAAACTTATTTGAAAAGATAATGAAAGAAAATTTCCCTGATTTGGCAAAGGAAATAGACATACAAGCCTAGGAAGCACAGAGAATCCCAAACAAGTTGGACCCAAAGAAGACCAAACCAAGACATATCATAATTAAAATGCCAAAGGTTAAAGAGAAACAAGAGAAACAAAGGTTAAAAGCAACAAGAGAAAAGCAGAGAGTTACCTACAAAGGAGTTCCCATAAGACTGTCAGCTGATTTCTAAAAGATAGTTTGCAGGCAAGAAGGAGCTGGCAATAAATATTCAAGTGATGAAAAGCAAGGACCTACAACCTAGATTACTCTATCCAGCAAAGCTATCATTTAGAATAGAAGGGCAGAGAGAATGCTTCCCAGGCAAGGTAAAGCTAAAGGAATTCATCATCACCAACCCATATTACATGAAATGTTAAAGGGACTTATTTAAGAAAAAAGAAGAAAATCAAAACTATGAACATTAAAAAGACAGCAAACTCCCAACTATCAACAACTGAATCTAAAAAATAAAAACAAAAAACTAAGCAAATAACCAGAACTGGAACAGAATCATAGGTATGGAGATCATTGGAGGGCTATCAGCTGGGAGGGGAAGAAGAAGATGGTGGGAAATGGTGCAGGGATTAAGAAGCATAATTGGTAGGAATAAAATAGACAGAGGGATGTTAAGAATAGTATAGGAAAGGGAGAAGCCAAAGAACTTACAGGCACTACCCATGGACAGGAACTAAGTGGGGGGGGATTGCTAGAAGGAAAGAGTATACCAGGTCAATGGGGGCAAAGGGAGAAAAATTGGGACAGCTGTAACAGCATAATCGGTGAAATATACTTCAAAAAAGAAAATAAAAAGAATGATGATAAGACAGTTTGAAAAAATTAAAAAATAAAAGGAAGAAGTAAAACTATCTCTACTCACAGATGTCATGATCTTATATATAGAAAACTGTCAGAAATACACACACACACACACACACACACACAACTATTAAAGCTAAAAAAATGAGTTCAGAAAAGTTGCAAGATAAAGAATCAATATACAAAAATTAGTTGTATTTCTTTTTTTTAAGATTTTATTTATTTATTTTTAGAGAGAGGGGAAGGGAGGGAGAAAGGGAGAAAAACATCAATGTGCAGTTGCCTCCTGCATGCCCCCCATTAGGTACCCAGCCCGCAACCCAGGCATACATCCTGACTGGGAATTGAACTGACAACCCCCTGGCTCACAGGTCGGCATTCAATCCACTATGCCACACCAGCCAGGGCAAAATTAGTTGTATTTCTATATACTGAACAATACAATAATAAAATAAGAAAAACACTTACATCAAAAGTAATAACACATTGAGGAGTAAATTTAACAGAAGAAGTGCAAAACTCCCACACTATAAACTAGAAAACACATCCCATGTCCATGGATTGGAAACACTTATTATCCCCAAAATAATCTAGGGTCAACAAAATACCTGTCAAAATCTCAGGTGTTTCTTTTGAAGAAATGGAAAAGCAGCTCATAACATTCTTATGGAAGTGCAAGGGATTCCAAATAGCGAAAATGATGTTGAGAAAAGAACACAGTTGGAGGACCCACACTTCCCAATCTCAAGTTTATTACAAAGCTACAGTAACGAAGACAATGTGGTACTGGCATAAGGATAAACACATAGGTCGATGGAATAGAACAGAGTCTGGAAAAAGAGCCATATACCTATGCTCAGTTGAATTTTGACAAGGGTGCCAAGTCCATTCAATGGAGAAAAAATAACTTTTTTAATAATAGGTGCTGGGACAACTGGATACCCACATGCAAAAAGTGAATTTGGGTCCCTAGTTCATACCATATATAAAAATTATTCTTGTATATTCTTATAGCATATACAAGAATAAACTCAAAATGGGTTAAAGACTTAAATGTTGGGCTGAAAACCATAAAACTCCTAGAAGAAAATACAAGCAGTAAAATATCAAACATTTCTCTTAGTAATATTTCTTCAGGCAAGGGAAACAGAGAAAAATAAACAAATAGGACTACATCAAACTAAAAAGTTTTTGCACAGTAAGGAAAGCCATAAGCAAAAATGAAATGACAACTTACTGAATGGGAGAACATATTCATTGATGATAAATCTGATAAGAGTTTAATATCCAAAATTTATGCAGAACTCATAGAACTAAATAGCAAAAAATCAAACAATCCAATTTAAAAATGTTCAAAGGACCTGAATAGGCACTTCTCCAAAGAGGACATACAAATGGCCAATAGACACATGAAAAGATGTTCGATGTCACTAATAATCAGAAAAATGCAAATTCAAACCACAATGAGATATAACCTCATACCTGTCAGAAGGGCTATCATCAATAAATCAACAATTACAAGTATTACTGAAGATGTGGAGAAAAGGGAAGCCTTGTACTGTGTTGGGGGTAAAGCAGATTGGTGCACCCACTATGGAAAACAGCATGGAAGTTCCTCAACAAATTAAAAATGGAACCGCCTATGACCCAGCAATTCCACTTCTAGGAATACATCCAAAGAAACCCCAGACACTAATTCAAAAGAATATATGCACCCCCCTGTTCATCGTAGCATTATTTACAACAGCCAAGTTATGGAAGCAACCCAGTGGTCATTAATAGATGACTGGATTAAAAAGCAGTGGCTCATATATACAATGGAATGTTACTCAATCATGAAAGATAATGAAACTTTACCATTTGCAACAGCATGGATGGACCTAGATGGTATTATGCTAACTGAAATAACTCAGTCAGAGAAAGACGAATACTATATGTGGGATCAAAAGAACAATATAAACAAACAAAACAGAAACACACTCATAGATACAGAGAACAGACTGATGGTTGCCAGAGGGGAGGAAAGATGGGGGGATTTGGTGAAAAAGGTGAAGGGATTGAGAAGTACAGATTGGTGGTTATAAAATAGTCATGGGAATGTAAAGTACAGTATAGGATATATACTCAATAATATTGTTATAACTATGTATGGTATCAAGTTGATAGTAGATATATCAGGGGAAATACTTTATAAAGTATATGATTGTCTGGCCACTATGTTATATATCTGACACCAAAACAAAGTAATCTTGAATGTAAAATGTAATTGAAAAGAAAAATAGAGGGAGGATCAAGATGGCAGAGGACTGAATGGAAGTCACACTGACCTCCTCCCAAGACCAATCTGGAATTACAACAAAATTGTGGAGAAATCACCCAGAACAAACCATTGAACAATAGCAAGAGAGAAGCCTTATAACCTTGGACAGACGGAAGAATCAGTTTAGCACAACCTGACTGGTAAGGAGTGTGGTGGAGATACGAGAAGGCTGGCTGGTCACCCTCAGACAGCAGCACCAGAGGGATATTTAAGTGGCCAGTTGGATCCCCCCGAGAACAGCGGTGTCTAAATCATAGGTGGGGATCCCTAGCCTACAGCATCAGAGACCAAAATGTACACAGATAATAGGACTGCTGTATGCCAGAGACAGGTGGCTGGAGATCGAAAGAGCTGTTTAAAGGGCCAAGGCATAAATTTTCATCTGTAGCCACTTACCCTGGGCTCCGGCAAAGGCAGGTACAGACTGGGCTACAGATGCCTGAGGAGAGACTGGGGACAGAGGCTTTGGGGAAGCAACTGAGAGAGTAGCCTTCAGGATCCTGGGGCTGAATCATCCCCCATAAGGCAGCAGCCATCGAGCTCACACAGACCACTCCCCTCCAAGCAGCAGCCGCCTGAGGGGAAACATCAGCCCTGACCCCAGGAGGGATTCTGCTCCTCCCTATGGTGTTAAAGCCTGAGTGCTGAATGCAGAGTGACTAGATTAACAACTGAAGGGGACAGCCACAGACAGTAGATCCCAGGAAGTCTCCAACAGACTGCCTAAGGTCAGATGGGGTCAACATCTGACATCACTGGGGGTGGGGGATCCAGAAAGAAAAAGCACCTGTAAATACTGGAGGCTATGGGGACGAAAACCACTGTGGTCTTTTCCATGATTTGTGGTCTTTTCTTTGCTACATAGCTTTTTAATATTCATTTCTGGTCCATCAAGTTGATGCATATTAAGTCACTAGATTTTATACTATAGTTTATTTCTCTCCTTTCCTATAATAGTCTTAATCTCTTTACAGCCTTATTAATACTGGTTCGTTTGCTGTTGACAGTGGGGTTGCAGGGGGAGTTATTTTTGCGGTCATGGGTTTGTTCCCTTGGCTTTGTGGTTTTGCTCTAGCAGGCAAATAATGGGAAGACAAAGAAACAACACCCAATCAAAAGGAAAGGTGGAATCCTCAGAAAGACTATTAAATGAAATAGAGGCAAGTAAACCATCAGATATTGTGTTCAAAACAAAGGAAGCTCAATGAACTCAATGAGCTCAGTTAGAATGACAAAAAACTACAGGGAAACTATGAGGAAATTACCACGAACAACATCAGCATAAAAAAGGACATAGAAACTATAAATAAGAACCAAGAGGAAGTGAAGAATACAATTTCTAATTTGAAGAACACAGTAGAAGGAATCAAAAGCAGGCTAGATGAAGCAGAGGATTGAATCGGCGAGCTGAAGGACATAGTAGAAAAAAACTCTCAGAAAGAGGAAGAAAATGAAAAAAGGCTCCAAAAGAATGAAGAAGGTTTAAGAGAAATGCAGGACAACAGGAAACATAATAATATCTGTATAATAGGAATACCAGAAGGAGAAGAAGAGGAGCAAGGGATAGAAAACCTACTTGAAAAAGTAATGATGGAAACTTTCTTAATCTGAGGAGACAAAAAGTCACACGAGTCCAGGAAGCACAGAGGGTCCCATTCAAGAGGAACCCAAAGAGACCCACTCCAAGACACATCATAATGAAAATGGCAGATATCAAGGACAAAGAGAAAACTTAAAGCCAGCAAGGGAGAAGCAGGAAGTAACATACAAGGGAGCCCCGATAAGGCTACCAGCTGAATTCTCCACAGAAACACTACAAGCCAGAAGGGAATGGCAAGAAATACTCTGAGTAATGAAAAGCAAACGTCTGCAACAAAGACTACTCTACCCAGCAAGGCTCTCAATTAAAACGGATGGTGAAATACAGAGTTTCCCAGACAAAAGAAGGCTAAAAGAATACACCTCAATCAAACCAGCATTGCAAGATATGCTAAAGGGACTGCTTTAAGAAGATGAAGAAAAAGAGCGAAAGAGAGAGAGAGACAAACACAAGTACAAAAGGCAAAAATGAATAAGTACCAATCAATAATAACTATAAATGTAAATGGATTAAATGCTCCAATTAAGACATAGAGTAGTTGAATGGATAATAATACATGACCCACACATATGCTGCCTACAAGAGACCCACCTCAGAACAAAAGACCTGCACAGACTGAAAGTAAAGAGTTGGAAAAAAATATTCCAAGCAAATGGACAGGAAAAAAAAGTCAGGGTAGCAATACTTATATCAGGCAAAATAGACTTCAAAACAAAGGCCATAAAAAGAGACCCAGAAGGACACTTCATAATACTCAAAGGCAGAATCCATCAAGAAGACACAAACATTGTAAACCATTATGCACCCAACATAGGAGCACCCAAATAGATAAGGAAAATCCTGGAGGACTTCAAGAAAGATATAGACAGCAACACACTAATAGTGGGGAATTTTAATACCCCACTGTCAACAATGGATAGATCATTCAAACAAAATATCAACAAGGATATTGTGGAACTGAACGATGCATTAGATCAAATGGAGTTAAGTGATATACAGAGAACCTTTCATCCCAGAGAAGCAAATTATACATTCTTTTCAAATGCACATAGAATATTTTCAAAGATAGACCATATGATAGGACACAAAACAAGCCTCAAGAAATTTAAGAAAACTGAAATCATATCAAGCATTTTCTCAGACCACAAGGGCTAAAACCAGGAACCAACCTCAAGGAAGAAACTCAAAAACATTCAAACTCATGGAGGCTGAATAGCATGCTACTACACAATGAATGGGTCAATAATGAGATCAAAGAAGAAATCAAAAAGTTTCTGGAAAGAAATTAAAATGAACATACAACGGTTCAAAAACTATGGGACACAGCGAAGGCAGTCCTGAGAGGAAAGTTTATAGCAATGCAGGCTTACCTGAAAAAGAGAAACATTTCAAATTAACAACCTAACACAACACCTACAAGAACTAGAGAAACAACAACAAAGCCCAGAGCGAGCAGAAGGAAGGAAATAATCAAGATCAGAGCAGAACTGAATGACACAGAGACTAGAAGCACAATTCAAAGGATCAATAAGCCAGGAGCTGGTTCTTTAAAAAGATAAACAAAATTGACAAGCCTTAAAGCACACTCATCAAGAAAAAAAGGGAAAGTACAAAAATAAATAAAATCATAAATGAAAGAGGAGAAATTATAACTGATACCACAGAAATACAAAGAATTGTAAGAAATTACTACAAACAACTATATTCCAAGAAATTTGAAAACCTAGGTGAAATGGACAAATTTCTAGCAAAATATAATCTTTCAAAATTGAATGAAGAAGTAGAAAGCCTGAACAGACCAGTAACAGCTGGTGAAATTGAAGCAGTAATCAAAAAACTCCAGGCACACAAATGCCCTGGACCAAATGGCTTTACAGGAGAATTTTACAAAACATTTCAGGAAGAGCTAACTCCTGTCCTTCTCAGACTATTCCAAAACTCCAAGAAGAGGGAAGACATCGTAACTCTTTTTATGAGGCCAACATCAGCCTCATCCCAAAACCAGATAAAGACACAACGAAGAAAGAAAACTACAGGCCAATATTGCTGATGAACATAGGTGCTAAAATCCTCAACAAAATACTGGCAAACCGCATCCAGCAATACATTAGAAAGAGCATCCACCAAGATCAAGTGGGATTCATCCTGGGGATGCAAGGATGGTACAATATTCACAAATCAATAAACGTGATATACATCACATAAACAAAAGGAAGGACAACAATCACACAATTATATCAATAGATGTGGAAAAAGCATTTGATAAGGTACAGCACCCATTTATGATAAAAACACTCAGCAAAGTGAGAATAAAGGGGGCATACCTCAACATAATAGAGGCTATATATGAGAAACCTACATCCAACATTATATTCAATGGACAAAAACTAAAAGCTTTCCCAGTAAGATCAGGAACAAGAGAAGAATGTCTGCTTTTATCACTTCTAGTCAACATAGTATTGGAAGTTTTAGCAACAGCCATCGGATAAGAAAAAGAAATAAAAGGTATCCAAATTGGAAAGGAGGGAGTAAAACTGTCATTGTTTGCAGATGACATAACAGTGTACATAGAAAACCCTGTAAATTCTACCAAAAAACTACTCAAACTAATAAGTGAATTTGGCAAAACAGCAGGATACAAAGTCCGTATTCAGAAATCAAAGGCATTTTTGAACACCAACAATCAAATATCAGAATCAGAAATCAGGGGGAAAATCCCATTTACTATAGCAACGAGAAAAATAAAGTGCCTAGGAATAAACTTAACCAAGAAGGTAAAAGACCTGTACTCAGAAAACTATAGAACACTGAAGACAGAAATTAAGAAAGACACAAATAAATGGAAGCATATATTACGTTCATGGACTGGAAGAATTAATATCATTAAAATGTCCATATTACCCAAAGCAATCTATAGATTCAACACAATACCTATTAAAATACCAATGACATATTTCACAGATATAGAACAAGCACTTCAAAAATTTATGTGGAATCATAAATGACCTTGAATAGCTGTAGCAATTTTGAGAAAGAACAAAGTAGGAGGGATCACAATGCCTGGTACTAAACTATATTACAAGCCACTATAATCAAAACAGTCTGGTACTGGCATAAAAACAGACACACAGATCAATGGAGAATCCAGAAATAAACCCGTGTCTTTATGGTCAATTAACATTTAACAAAGGGGGCAGAAACATAAAATAGAGTGAACATAGCCTCTTCAAAAAATGATGTTGTGAGATCCGGACAGCTACATGCAAAACAATGAAATTCGACCACCAACTTATACCACACACAAAAATAAACTCAAGATGGATAAAATATTTAATATAAGTCACAACGTCATAAAGTTCCTAGAGGAAAACACAGGTAGGAATATCTCAGATATTCCATGCAGCAATATTTTCACTGATATGTCCCCTAGAGCAAGGGACATAAAGGAAAGTAAACAAATGGGACTTCATCTAATTAAGAAGCTTCACAACAGCTAAAGAAAACATCAGTAAGATGAAAAGGGAACCAACCATATGAGAAAATATGTTTGTCAATGATACCTCAGACAAGGGTTTGATCTCCAAAATATAGGAAGAACTCACAAGACTCCACTCCAGGAAATCAAACAATTCGATTAAAAAATGGGCAAAGGACCTGAACAGACACTTCTCCAAGGAGGACATACTCAAGGCCCAGAGATATATGAAAGGATGCTCAGCATCACTAGCCATCAGAGAGATGCAAATTAAAACCACAATGACATACCACTTCACACCAGTCAGAATGGCCATCATAAACAAATCAACAAACAGCAAGTGCTGGTGAGGATGTGGAGAAAAGGGAACTCTAATGCACTGTTGGTGGGAATGCAGACTGGTGCAGCCACTGTGGAAAACAGTTTGGAATTTCCTCAAAAAACTAAAAATGGAACTGCCTTTTGACCCAGCAATCCCACTGCTGAGATTATACCCTAAGAATCCTGAAACACCGATTCAAAGGAACCAATGCAACCCAATGTTCATAGCAGCACAATTTATAATAGCCAAGTGTTGGAAGCAACCTAGGTGCCCAACATCAACTGAGTGGATCAAAAAACTGTGGTACATTTACACAATGGAATACTACGCAGCAGAAAGAAAGAAAGAGCTACTACCCTTTGCAACAGCATGGATGGAACTGGAGAGCATTATGCTAAGTGAAATAAGCCAGGTGGTGAAAGACAGATACCATATGATCTTACCTATAAGTGGAACCTAATCAACAAAATAAATAAGCAAGCAAAACAGAATCAGCAACATTGAAATAAAAAACAAACTAACAGTAGCCAGGGTGGAGGAGGGAAGTGGCAACAGGGGAAAAGGAGGGGAAGGGTCATCAAGGATTATGCATAAAGGACCCATCGACAAAACTAAATGGGGGAAGGATTGAGGGTGGGAGGTGGGGCCGGGTGGGGCTGGGGAAAGTGGTGGTGGAAAAATGTTGACAAAAAATAGACAGGGAGAGGCTAAAAATAGTATAGGAAATTTAGAAGACAAAGAACTGATATATACAACCCATAAACATGAACTAAGAGGTATGGGGATGATGGGATGGGGTGCAGGATGGAGGGGATAAAGGGGAGAAAAAAATGAGACAACCATAATAGCATAATAAATAAAATACACCAAAAAAAAAAAAAGAAAAGAAAAAGAAATTGAAACAATACCAAAAATTTTTGTACATTTTCTAGGTATTGTAAGTATATGTATGCTGCATATACTTGTTGAATTACTATTAAAATCATTACATTTCAAATCATTTTAAAAAAAGAGCATAGACTTTGAGTCTGACAGACTTGGGTTTCATTCCTCTTCTTCTATTTATTGGCTATATGATTCTAAGCAAGTTAACTACATAGACCCCACTTAACCTCATCTGTAAAATGGAAATAATAAGTACCTCAAAGTGTTGTTATGAATATTACTTGAGTTAATGCGCATAAAGCACTGTACATAGTGTCTGCAACAAAGCAAGCCACAGTGGGCAAGTGAAAATGTATAGCTGTCCTTCCATTTGTATGGGAATAAATAGAACATCAGCTGGTCACCTTTAAGCAAGGTGGGCATCTTCAGCATTGACATCTACCCCTCTTACAGGAGGCCTCCAATGGGAAGCAGGCAGATCAAGGCTGCTGTCTACTAGACCCTTAGCATACCCTTGTGTACCAGAAGTAATCTAGTTATAACTGGACTACCAAAGAGAAAAATTCACTTTTGTCCACCAATCACCTGACAGCTTACCCCCACTTGAGTCCCCCGAGGCCAATCATACTGAGAAACCTAGACCCAAGTTGATAAAATGAACATAAAACAGAAAGCTCACAGATGAGGCTGATGAGGAAAAGTTCTTTCAGAGGAATGCCAGCCAATAACGAAAGAACGAGTGATAGAAATAGAAAATCACTATTTTTCTGACCACAATGAAATAACTAATAATGGGACTTATGTGTCAGATACTCTGTGCCTCCTGATGTGTACAGCATCACCTCTAAATTATTTGTGCAAAAAAATTTAAGGAAAACCAGATCAAGCCTTTAGATCTAATATTCAGTTGTTATGAAATACAGGGGAACAATTTAAAAGAACAAGTTAAACAACACCGTGAGGAAACCATGAAAAAAAAAAACAACAGAAAATGGGGCATTCAACAGAACTGACCTGGTATCTGAAGGAAGTCAATGGCATGATGTTTTGTGTTCTGCCCACCAAATTCCAGTGTAGGGGGCTATAGGTTCCCACCACACATCTGACAGGCAACTCTCAGACGCCAACTGGGTGTCCTACAATTCAACTCAATTCTGACACTATGGCATCAGATTCCATAAGTTAAGGATTCAGTCCTGCAAGAACCCCCACCACCATTACCTGTACCTCCAACCCATCAGCTATAAATCAGGTTCCCAAGACCCCTATCCTGGGTTTGGTTACTTTGCTAGAGTGGCTTTCAGAATTCATAGAAAATATTTACTTACTCAGGAACAGCCAGACAAAAGACATGCGTAGGGTAAGGCATGGGGAAAGGGAGCACAGCTTTCATGCCCTCTTCAGGTGCGACAGTCTCCCAACACAACCATATATTCACTGATTCAGAAGTTCACTAAGCCCTGTACTTCTGGGCTTTTATGGAAGCTTCATTACATAGGCACGGTTGTTTAAATCACTGACCAGTGGCACTTGGTGCAACGTCCATCCTGTCTCCCCTCCCAGAGAGAGGGACTGAAAGTTTCAATCCTCTAATGGCCTGGTTTGTTCCCCTGACAACCAGCCCCCATCCTTAGGTGCTTTCCAAAAGACATATTTTTCACATTATAAAATACGCCTTAACACCATTATGTTCTCATCGGTTAGGAAATACCAAAGGTTTTAGCAACTCTGTATCAGAAATGGGGACAAAAACAAAAGAAATAGGAAAAAAGTCCAAATATATATTTCTTATTATAAATCATAATATCACACATAGGGTCATAAAGATGGAGAGGCAGCAAGAGTGTTCTAGATTAGGAGAGATTTAAGAGCTATAACTACCAAATAACCCTTGATTGATATCTGGTTTGAATAAACCAGGTATTTTTGGTATAATCAAGGAAATTTAGATGCAGACTGGATATTAAAGAATATTAGGGATAATTGTTAACTTCGTTAGATGTGATAATTGTACTGTCGTTATGTAGAGAAAAATGTCATTTTGTAAATGATGTGAGCAAAAATTATGTAGAGGTGAAATATGCTATCTGTAATATATTTTTAAATGTTTTAAAAACAGATTAAGCAAATATAGCAAAATTATTATAATTACTAAATTTAGATGATGGTATATGAGTGTTCATTGAACTATTTATACTACTTCCCTGTATGTCTGAAATTTTTCAAAATAAAAATGTTTTAAAATAAAGACTTTTTTCATACATACAAAAACTGACGGAATTTATAACCAGCAGAACTGTAATACAGGAAATGTTAAAGGAAGTCTT
>PVJD01007591.1:0-82328 GCA_004026545.1 Mormoops blainvillei | reverse complement strand
GGAACTTACAAACTGTGGAGGAGTCAGCTGCCTGGGCTGGGGTGTAGAGGCACCTAAGTCTGCCCAGGCAGTGACTAAGTGGTATGTTTTTGGGACAGAGGCCATTCCCCCAACTTTCCCGCAAAGCTGACTGATACTTCCCCTTCATGGGAGATCCACTAGCCCACTTTTCCAGTTCTAGCTTTCTGGAAGCCCCACCCTCCCAACTCCTGGAAGCTCTGCCCTGCCAAGGTCTCAGCAGAATCTCAGACAGACTGAGTTGTGTGGCTCTGGGGCAGGGACCACTCCTCCCACCTTGCTTCAAGCCTGACTGGCACCTCCCCGTCATGGGAGATCCACTAGCCCCATCTTCCTGACTCCTGGTGACCATGCCATGCTGAGATTTGGGCTCCTGGTAGAACATGGAACACACTGAGTTATGTGGCTCTAGGACAGGGGCCATTTTTCCCTTGCACACTGACTGGTACAGAACCCTCCTGTCACATGGACAAATCTTGGTATGTTTGATAAACTCTGCTGGCCTCCCCTTGATAACACCCTGAGACCCTGACCCAACACACAGGTGCGTGAGCATCCCAATGGGTGGTAGCTAGACTTGGTGCACCCTGAGACATTTGCTGAGTGGTCTTAGAACCAGCACTGGCACCAATTTTGAACCTGTGTCAACCTGGTGAACATCACTAGCCCCCACCCCATCACTCACTGAGAACCTTCCTCATGCAACTGGAGTACTGCCAGAGGCTGTTTCAGTGGCTGAGCCTAACAGGCAGCTGGCAGGCAGAGTCAGGCAGAGTCGGGCACATCAGGATGCCTTGGGGCTTTAGCTGAACTGCCCCTGAAACTGCTGCTGGTGAAAGCCAGCCTTGGTGCACCCTTTGGTACTTTCTGCCCACACCCAGGCCCAGCAGAGGCTGTCACAAACTGTGAATTGCTTTGTAGCTCCAAACAGGTTGCCCAGGCAGCATCTGACATTGGCCAGCACCAGAGTCCCTTTTCAGAGGCCCCAAAACCAACACACCCAATGGCCAGCTTCAGACCAAAACAGAGCAAGATCCAATGAGCTTCACAAGAGGCATACCCAACATGAGATCTCAGCAGGCACCAGGCCCTGCCGAGGTGAATTCTGCCTCCTGTAGTCAGCACCTGGGCAGCAGCTTGTACACTGTAATCAAAACTGACCCTCACAGTCAGCCTGCCTGCAGGTCGCCTACACACATGAAAGGGCCAATAGCAATCAAGACCCAGTTATAACAGGAGGGACCAGAAAACTCACACAAGGGATATTTTGGAACAGCCAGCTCAGGTGATCAAACGGACTGCACCACTGGACCCCACAGGACACCTACTACATAAGGCTACCCTTCCAAGACTGGGAGTCATAGCAGATCAACTTAACAAATACAAACAAACATAAAAAGTCATCCAGAATGGGGGCACAAAGAAAAGACCCCAAATAAAAGAACAGGAGAAATCTCACTAAAAAGAACTAAATGAAATGGAGACAGGTAATTTATCAGATACAGAGTTCAAAAAAATGGTGAAAACGATGCTCAAGAACCTTAATGAGAACTGCAAGAGCATGCAAAAGGACACAGAAACCATAAAATAGAACCACTCCTAGATGAAGAATACAATATCTGAAATAAAAGAATACACTGAAAGGAATAAACAGTATGCTGGATGAAGCAGAGGATTAAAGCAATGATTTGGAAGAAAAAGTAGCAGAAAACACCCAGTCAGAGCAGCAAAAAGAAAAAAGACTTTAAAAAATGAAGACCACTGGGACAACATGAAACATAACAACATCCACATTATAGGGGTACCAAAAAGAGAAAACAGTGTACAAGGGATCAAGAACCTATTTGAAGAAATAATGACCGAAAAGTTCCCTAACCTGGTGAAGGAAAAAGTCACACAAGTACAGGGAGCACAGAGAATCCCAATAAAGATGAACCCAAAGAGACCTCCACCAAGAAACATCATAATTAAAATGGGAAAGGTTAAAAACAAAGAAAATCTAAAGAGCAGCAAGAGAAAGACACTTAGTACACTACATAGGAGCTCCCATAAGACTGTCAGCTGATTTCTCAACAAAACCCTTTGAGGCCAGAAGGGATTGGCATGAAATATTTAAAGCAATGAAAAGCAAGAAACTATAAACAAGATTATTTTACCCAGTAAGGCTGTCATTTAAAATTGAGAGAGAAATAAAGAGCTTCCCAGAACAAAAAAAAAAAAGCAAGCTAACTTCAAGAAATGTTAAAGGGTCTTATTGAAGAAGAAGGAGAAGGAGGAAGAGAAGGAGAAGAAGGAGAAAAAGATGAAGAAGAAGAAGAAGAAAGAAAGAAAAAGAGAAGAAGAAGGGGAGGAGGAAGAGAGAGGAGGAGGAGAAACAGAGGAACATAGTTAAAATAATAAAATGGCAATAAAGATATATGTACCTATCAATAAATATTTTAAATCTAAATGGCTTAAATGCCCCAATCAAAAGATGTAGTGTAACTGAATGGATAGGAAAACAAGACCAATATGTGTGCTGCCTACAAGAAAACCTAAGAGCACCTAAGAACAAAAGATACACAGAGACTGAAAATAACAGTATGGAGAAAAATATTTCATGCAAAGGAAAATGAAAAAAAAAACAAAACGCTGGGGTAGCAATACTTATATCTAACAAAATTGGCTTTAAAACCAAAGCTATAGTAAGAGACAAAGAAGGACATTGCATAATGATAAAAGGAGCAATCCAGCAAGAGGGTATAACCCTTCTAAACATTTGTGCACCCAACATAGAAGCATATATTTATATAAAGAAAATCTTGGTGGAGATAAAGGGAGAGATTTACAGTAATACAGTCAGTTGGGGATTTTAACACTGATGTTATTGGATAGAGCTTCCAGACAGAAAATCAAGACAGTGGCCTTAAATGATACACTAGATCAGATGGATTTAATTGATATCTTCAGAGCATTTCATCCCAGAACAGCAGAATATACATTCTTTTCAAGTGTACATAGAACATTTTCTAGGATAGACCACATGTTAGGACACAAAACAAATCTCAATAAGCTTAAGGGGATCAAAATCATATCAAGTATCTTCTCTGACCATAATGGTATGAAAATAGAAATTAATCACAAAAAAAATAAAATAAAAGCACAGAGGCATGGAGGTTAAGTAACATGTTACTAAGCAATGAATGGGTTAGCAATGAGATCAAGTAATAAATCAAAATATACTTGAAACAAATGAAAATGAGAACACAACAGCCTAAAAACTATGGAACATAGGGAAAGCAGTCTTAAGAGGGAAATTCATAGCAATACAAGTATACCTCAAGAAATGAGAAAAATCTCAAGTAAACAACCTAACTTTATACTTAAAGGAACTTAAAAAAGAACCACAAACAAAGCCCAAAGTGAGTGGAAAAACAAAAATAATAAAGAGCAGAACAGAAATAAACAAAATAGGGCCTAAAATAATACAAAAGATCAATGAAACCAAGAACTGCTTCTTTGAAAAGATAAACAAGATTGACAAACCTTTAACCAGTCTCATCAAGAAAAAAAAGAGAGGGGTCCAAATAAATAAAATCAAAAATGAAAGAGGTGAGTAACAACTGACACCAAAGAAATACAAAGGGTTGTAAGAAAATATTATGAACAACTGTATGTCAACAAATTGGACAATCTGGAAAAAATGGATAAATTCCTAGAAACATGCAATCTTATAAAACTGAACCAGGAAAAAACAGAAAATATAAATAAACAGATTACAACTAATGAAATCAAAGCAGTAACCCCAAAACTCCCAACAAACAAAAGACCTGGATCAGATGGCTTCACTGACGAATTTTACCAAACATTCAAAGAACTAACACTTATCCTTCTCAAGCTATTGCAATAAATCAATGAGGAGGGAATATTCTCAAGCTCACTTTATGAAGTCAGCATTATCCCAATTCCAAAACCAGATAAAGACACTACAAAGAAAGAAAATTATAGGCCAATATCTCTGATGAACATAGATGTGAAAATCGTCAATAAAATATTAGCAAACCAGATCCAGTAATACAATAAAAAAATCATACAGCAGGATCAAGTGGGATTTATTCTGGAGATAAGGCTGGTACAATATCCAAAAATCAATTAACATGATATACTACATAAACAAAATGAAAGATAAAACCACATGATCATATCAATAGATACAGAACAAGCAACTGATAAAATCTAGCATGCAATTATGATGAAAACTCTCAGCAAATGGGAATAGAGGGAACATACCTTAACATAATAAAGTCCAAATGCCACAAACTCACAACCAATATCATACTGAAAAGGCAAAAACTGAAAGTGTTTTTCTTAAGATCAGGAATAAGATAGGGATGTCTGTTTTCACCCCTCTTATTCAACGTAGTACTGGAAGTCCTAGTCACAGCAATCAGACAAGAATGAGAAATAAAAGGTACCCAAATTGAAAAGAATAAACTCAAAATGGTTTCAAGACCTAAAAGTAAGATTCAAAACCATAAAAATCCAAGAAGAAAATATAGGCAGTAAAATCTCAAATATTTCCTGTAGGAATTTTTTTTTCTGATATATCTCCTTGGGTAAGGAAAATAAAACAAAAAATAAATAAATGGGACTACGTCAAACTAAAAGGTTTTTAGTTTGCAGTTATATTGCATTAGGGCCCAGCCTAATGACCTCATTTAACTTAATCACCAGTTTAAAGGTCCTATCTCCAAATATAGTCACATTCTGAGGTACTGGGGGTTAGGACTTCAATATATAAATTTGGGGGTGGGGGGCAGGCAACACAAACACGCACACACAAGAAATACCTTATATACATGCAAATATTTTCTTTTTTTTTTTTAGTATAATTGCTATTTTATTTTTTCCAGAGAACTTAAATCCTTAAGGACTTAGCTCCTTACGTGGACTTTAGTGGAGGTTGTAGGGCCACACCCACGGGTCTAAATCAGGGTGGGGGGCTCTGTCCTTCTAGGCTTCACCGGAATGATTCCTGACTGCCTTGCTGTAAGTGGTAGGACTCACACAGTCACGTAGTTTCAAACATCCCATAGCTTGGGGAGCACATAGGTGTCAAAGACTCTCGCTTTGGAAATGTCCCTAAGGGCAATGGCCTCCACTATGCCTCACAGTGATTTTGTCCTTGGGTACACATCGAGCACAGCATAGGTCTGGCAAATACGCTGCACATGGCTGTGGTCTTTTCTGGTTTGGGAGTTACTCCTTCTTTTCTTGGTCATCTTGGAAGCCAGGACCTAAGAGCTGTATGCAAATATTTTCACTGCTTTAAGGTCAAGAGGGGAAAAGTCTTTATATCTCTTCTATCTTAATATCTTCTTTCTGGTTGCACAGACCTCCTCATTGGGTGTGAAGGGTGCCTTTCCTTTAAATGGTCATTAAATCACTTTCAGATTAATTAATCAACTCCTTTTTTATCTATCTTAAATTTTTATTTCCCCTTTTAGAATTCTTGGAAGCTGAAAGAAGTAGCAACACAAGAGCACAAGAGTCCGAAAGAGGCCCCCAGAGAAGTCACTAGGTCCTGGCCCCTTTGAGAACTGGCTGGCTCTTCTATGTGTGCATAGCCAGCATATAACACATTACCTGGTGTATGAGAGGTGTTCTGAAAATGTATGATAAAAATGATGTGTGCAGGAAAAAGAGCCTCCTGCTAGGTTCCTGTTTTCAAGTTCCAGAGTCACGTTTGCCCCCCAAACAATACTCTTATATGCTGACTCACGTTGAGTTCATTGCACCCTTAGTTTTTAAAAACATGTAATTACTTATTTCCTGGAGTTTCAACAGACTTTCACTGGCAGATGTTTATATTAAAACAGGAGCTAGAAATATTTAAACCTTATTTACTCACATACAAAAACCAAATGGCATCAACCCATGAGACAGCCAGTGCTGTCCATTCAGAGACGAACCCACCGATATGTACGGTCGGCAGCCACCTGTGGAACCCTCTTGACTCCCCATTACTGGGGCAGTGTATTCAAGGGACACACACCAGTCAGGGTCAGTCTGGGCCCTGACCTTGCCTTTGCTCTGGCCCAAGAGGCTGCTAGCATCGAGAGTGAAACGTGCGCACGTGCTTAGTTGCCAGGTTCTTCCTTGTCTGACACCAGGCAGGCATTCTTGTGATGGGCTTTGAAAGCCATCGATGCGAAGACCTTGTTGCTGAAAATTTTGAAAATTTAACATCTAACATTCTATATTTTGGACCTGTGGCTTGTTATTTGACTCTGATTATTGAATGAATGAGTCTGGTCTGATTAATTTCCTGTCTTCCAGCTCTAACTGTATATGCTCTAGTTCTGGTTATGATTGTCTATCCAGGAGGAAATGAGTAAAACTTACTACAACCCAATGACTAATCAGCAGGTTACAGCCCAGTGACTCGTCAGCAGGTTTTGGACCAGTCTATTCAGAGCAGAATGCCAGGAAAGCAGAAAACTGAACTCCATACCCTCCATATTGAGACTGAGGAGTCTTGATTGATAGTTATATGGAAGGTCCACAACTGAGCTCCCGGAGAAATTTTACCATCAGCTCTGTAATCGCATATAACCTGGTGACTCTGTCCTGCCACAAGCACCACGGGTCACGTTCTGGAGGGCCGCTTCCCAGCGCTCACTAGTATTACCATGGAGTTCTTCATCACGGAATGGGGTTAAAAGTGTGGTATGTTGAATAGTGCACTCAGGGTCATGATGACCAAAATTAAAGGCTCAGCTCCATAGCAGCTGCAGTCTCTGAGAAAATCACCAAGACTGCTTTTTCAGTTTATCTACACAATGGGAATGCTGGCATCTAACGTCTTAAAGAAGCGCTCTGAGGATTCAGTAAGATAAAGAACCATTCTTTCAATTAGCAAGCAAATATCTACTGAGGGCATACTGGGTGTCAGGCACTGTTCTAGATCTGGAGAAGTGGCTGTGAACAAACCCTGGTGGGGCTTATATTTCGGAGAGGGAGGTGGATTAAAAACTCTATGAGCAAAGAAATGAACAGGGTGAGGAGAGACGAGTAATACGCCGTGGGAGTAGGAAGCTCTTGTTTTAGGTAGGGTGGTCAGGGAGGGCTTCTCCAGTGACAGGACATGTGCACAGAGCTCAGAACAAAGTGGGGGACTGAGGCATGCACATATTAGAGGAAAAGAACAGCCCTGTCCCGTAGAACATATAGCAGATGCACAAGCCCCAAGTCAGGAACACACTTGGTATGTTGGAAGCCTGGCCTAGTCAACAGAGGAGGTAGGGGATGTCAGCTGAATCAAAATAAATATTTTTTAGGTGGAGTTGCTAGGATTTGCTACTAGGTAGCAAATGTGGATATAAATGAAGCATGTGGTACACAGCATTATTCAGCACCTGTTGATTTGGGAGTACAACAGAGAGGCTTCCTCCTCAAGAACATAGATCTGAAAGAGTAAGATGACGTCCAGGCATAAGCTCTAAAATCAAGACATAATGGCTCATATCCCAGGTCTGCAGTGCGGCCTTAACAAGACAGCGGAGTAGTACCACCAGCGAGATGAAACCAGACCACAAAGGCTTTAATATAGCTAACGCAGGGATTTGTCAGCCAAATAGGGTTTTCTCAGATGTGAAGACATACATAAAAAGAGAATTATGGATGCAGAAGTATACTGTACCTTTCCAAACATCACCCAGCATATGGGGAACCTCTGCCAAGTGACAACATTTATTATGGTCGCTTGGCAAAGCCGTCTCTATCGTAGGGACCGATACAGGGAATTGCAGCCAACTGACTTCAAGCACCCCAGACTTTTTGGCAAGATAAGCTTCATTGTGGAGATGGATGCTGATTGCATAGTAAGTATGGCAGTCAGTGAAAAGGAACATCTGGCCGTTGCGATCACAAGAGTCCAGCAAATGGCCGTTAACAGGAGAGCAGGCACTAAGGTAAAGGGCAGACAAATCGGGAAATCATTGCGCCTTGGCCCAGGTGAAAGAACTGTGGTCAAACATAAGTCCTCTCTTTTTTTGACCCCCTAATCTGTATTACTACCTTTAAATTAAAGGGCAATAAGACTTTTCATGCATAGACATGCTTGGATAAGAAAGCACTGTGATACAGTTTTTCAACCTTGGTGCTAGGTAGTAAAAATCCTAATGAATGGTTTTCAGTGACTGCAGTATCAACACTAAATTTTGTTAGCTCTTGCATAATTCAGTTTAAAAAAATGTTCTCTGAAAATAGGATCCTATCGACTGATCCTATAAAATACTTATTGTTTATTAATGCATAAGATTGGTCAGGCTTCAGGAAAAAAACCATTCAATATAAATGGATATTTCAGATGTTTAATTACAACCCGAAGACATACTAGTATTGTAAGTACAATGACAAAAATAACTCTGAAGGAGTACAGAGTGCACTCTCCCTCTTCAGCACAGGGCACGGAAGTTACTTCGTCCTGTTGGTGATGATTTGGAACATTAGCCATCACGATGCTCTCAGGAAACAGTGGCCTCCACAACGACGGCTCCCTGAACTCAAGGGTCCCTCTTAAAAACAAAATGTTATGATAGTTTTTCTTTGATCCCTCCTTATTCAAAAGACTGTTTTCTCTTGGCTTTTGCTGGTGCACCTGACTTTACAGGATGCTATGGGCTGAATTTTGTTACCCTAAAGTTCACATGTTGAAACCCTAATTCCCAAAGTGATGGTATTTAGAGGTGGGCATTTGGGGGAGTGATTAGGTTTACATGGGGTCTTAAAGGTGGGGCCCTTATGATGACATTAGTGCCCTTATAACAAAAAACACTACAGAACTTGCTCTCTCTTTCTCTCCTCACACGCATGCACTGAAGAAAAGCCACATGGGGAGGCATCCAGCTATAAGTCAGGAAGAAGGCCCTTGCTAGGAACCAAATTGGCTAGTACATTGATCTTGGACTTCCCAGCCTCCAGAGAAGTAAATGTTTGTTGTTCAACCCCCCCGCCCCCCATCTACGGTATTTTGTTTTGGCAGCCCAAAATGACTATGACATAGGGCAACCACATTTCCATTTCTGATTCACTGCTTCTAATCTACTGTGAACTGTTCAATCAAATTTAGCTTAGAATAAAATTTTGAAGGTGATCAATGGGTGCTATTGCATTTAGTTTGACAGCTCAGGTGTCTTCATGATCTACTTTCAATTTCCAAGTTAAATTTTAGTATTCAGAAGTTTAGTATTTACATATGTTTTCTAGGCTGCAAATAGCTGAAAATTGGTGAATAAAACTAAAAATATAGACCATTTTTAAGGAAAGGGGGGAAAGTGTTCAATTGTCTCACATTTGAGTAAAGAGAGCTCTTCAAGCCTTAAATTTAAGTCACGAGTTCTTTTTGAGAAGTCATGATGATAATCTTTGACTTTCAGCATTTTTGGTGTGAACGGTTGAAAGATTTGGCAAGCTTTGGGGCAAGGTGGAGGAACAAATAGAAAATGTGTATGGTAGAATTGATTTTTGTCTTCAGGGATGTAGTTAGGGTGGTTATTTTTAGACATTTCAAAGTTTGAGCATAGGGGCAAGGGAGGGCTGTTGCCAATGAAACCTCTGGAAAAATAAAAAGTAGCAAGTGTGCAGTTAATGTCAAACAGATTATTATTACTGTTGGGTGACAAGATAAACACACACGACAAAAGGCTATTATTCTCCCAGTAAATAACGTGACTTCCAAGTAGTTGAACACTTGTTATGGGTAGGGAAAGCTCGAAACTCACAGGGGGTCCCCTGAGCGGCTTCCTCTATGATTTTTAGCAGATGACTTAACAATGAGCAGCTAGTGTGCTTCACAGAACGGGGTCAAGGGCTACCTGATTAGGAGCCTGCTGAGCAGATGAAATTTTAAGATTTCCAATTGCTAATAAGGCGCTAACGATGTGGGGGTGGAAGGAAAGTACTTTGCAAGTAGTGACTTGTTAGTTCATGTACATTTAATGTCCTGTATACACTCTGAAGGCTCCAGGTTGTAAGAGAGGAAAGGAAATGGAGCCTAGTTATAAAGCAAATAAAGAGATCATTTACTTATTTCAACTTCCACCTTTGGAGCAGAGCCAAGTACATCATGTGGGTAATACGTAAAATGAGCACAAATATTCTGTGGGCCAGGTGCCAGAATTTCAGGAGTGGCAATTGAAAAATGAAAAATAAAAAGAAGCAAGCAAGAAAATGTTGCAATCCTCCCTGTTACAAGCACAAGGTCCTGTGTGAAAGTACAGTCAGCTGTCTATTATCTCTCCTTCAGCAAACCTCATACCCTGGCCAAGAACAAGAGCTTAGACATAGCGGGGCAGCTAACAAATGTTTATGCAGGAAATAACTACATTTGTAAGACAGTTTACTAAGCACTTTCACCTAAACAATTACAACAGCCTCCTAAGAGATTGCATTAGTCTCTCTAATTTACAAATGAGGAAAGCAAAACTCAAGAAGTTAAATCCCTAGGGATTAATTACAAATTGCCAGTTATAAAATCAGTCATGGAAATCTAAAGTACAGCATCAGGAATATAGTTAATAATATTGTAGTAACTATGTAAGGTGCCAGATGGGTACTAGACTTACGAGGGTGGCCACTTTGTAAGGTATATAAATGCCTGCGCACTATGTTTTACACCTAAAGCTAATATAATATTGTATGTCAACTGTAATTGGAAAATAAATTAATAAAAAAAAGTTAAATTCATTACCCTTGATCTAACAGCCACGAAAAAGATCAAAGAGGGGTCTCTAATTAAGATCTGACTCCAAATTCAACATTCTCCTCACTGACGATGTGAAAACAACACACACCAAATCGAGAGGCCGGTTACTTCCTAGCACTGGGCGTAAGCACAGCCTGGCAACACAATAAAAATTAGCTACAGAGTAATAACTCCATGGAAGTAATTGGTTTCACACTGTATCTTCTGCTTTCACCCTGTAGCTTATTTCAGATTCCTTAGACCCTTCAAAATTACAGTGACATCCTGGCTAGTACCTCATCATACACCCATCATGAACCCATATTCACTGGAAAAATATGTCTCTGCTCGAGTTTTTTGACTATCATTCTTTACTCAGCTTTTAATCAGTTGCCTGTTGGTAGTATCTGAAATGCCAGCTCTTGTTTGCCATGAATGACAGGGTAATTTCTAGTGAAGTTCAAGTTTATGGATCAGTAAGACCGGATGTGCAAAGTGAGATTGAAAATGCCACCACATCCAACAGCTTTAAATGTTTTTCAAAGTTTAAAGATTTTTCAAAGTATGCACAAGAACACCAAGTTGCTCACATCTACCATAAATTTAAGTGGAAAGTAATTTCTAAAGCTACTTTTCCATGGAACTGTTGAACAAGAGTTTGTTTTCTAAAAAATTCTTATTTCAACTCTTTGACCTTGTCTTCCACCTGGAGCACGCTCTATTCTATTCTATCATACAGTCCAACTTATCTCACCCCCACCTACAGGTCATGAGGATTCCAGAGGCTTCTCCCTTTTTTGAGTCGCTTTGGCCTTCTCCTATAAATCATGAAGGCTGACTCTTCATATGTGGTCGTCCGTCATTTCTTCATATACAAATGACTTTGTTCCTGTCAAGATTATACCTTCCCTGGGAACAAGGACTGCATGTCATACGCTTCATACTAAAACAAAATCTTATGGACAAATAAAGTAACTGTACTGGGTCTTTAAAAGAGAGGAATCATGACATGGTGAGAATTTGGAGAGAACTGATTACACAGTGACAGAAGGGTTGCGAAACCAAATGGAGTAAGGCAACCCACAAGTTAGCAACAAGAGATGCCTCTACCACCGTGAGGAATAGGGAGACCATGGAAAGAGCTGTGAGCACAGCCCAGCAGCCAGGGCCTTCCAGTAAGAGCTGGAACCATGGAGGAGACTCAGCTGCTGTCAGAGACATCCAAGGGAGCCAAAGGAGAGGAGAGGATTCCTGAGTGCTTCCCTCTTCTTTCTCCCCCAATTTCTTAACAGCGCCTCCTTTTGGACATACCTACTGGAAGCCAAAGGGTAGGAGAGCCTGCATCTATGACACAAATCGTAGTAAAAGAGAAGAAGCGAGGGATGAACCTGAGAGTAGACGAGCAGTTTACAGAAAGAGATCGATAAATTCTTACTGATAGACACAGAAATCGATTAATCCATGTGCAATCACACTATATTACCATTCAACTTGCCCTTTTAAAGTGATAAGTATAAAAGATTTCAGGATGAGATACCGTTTAAGCGACACAGAGAACAGGCTATTGCTTCTGGTAATGATAGACGGGGGGTTTGGGCCAATTGCCCTGCTGAGGATGACGGGGGAATACACACATACACAGACATCACATACATACACTACAGATACATACGTATATCACATCGGACAGCTAACAGGAAAGTAAAGGTCCAGTGTTTGGGTTTTTTTCTCTGAGGAAATTTACCGATTCAGGAAGAGTCAGCCAAAATGCTAAGTAGCACTTTTGTCAGTCACATGGGGGTAGAAACACAAGTGTAGCCTTAGGCGTGCTAAGAGAGACTAAGTCACCATAATGGGGTGAACCAGGTGAGGCTGGCTCTTGCAGTAACTTCAGTTCAGCTTTAAATCATCTTCATCCCTGAGTTGGGATCAAGATGACTCCAGATGCAAGAGCTGCCAGGCATGTAGTAGAAAAAAAATGTCTTTCCTGCGGAATGAAATTATCTTAGACATCAATTATTTCAAATGGTTTTTCAATACAATTTCTGAAACACGATAAAATAATAGCAAGAAGACAAAAACAAAAAATAGCAGAACCAACAGTAAATGGAAATAGACCGACGGTGGATCCAGATACTAGACTTATCAGGCATGAACCTTAAAATAGGTTTGGTTGCTAAATGTTGATAATTGTTGAAACTGGGTGATATATTCCTGTGGGTTCATATACTTTTCCTTTTATTTTAGTATCTATTATGTATTTTTTCACACACACAAAAAGCCTGTGAACCAATCCAAAGAGAATCTTAGCTGGCTCTTTGATTCCTGCCATGTCAGGAATACACTAAAAACCACTGCATCATGACTGCGACATTCATCAAGGTTGCTATGTCATGGAAAGCATTGAAATGTAGAAAATATAAAAGCAAAACTATGTTTCCCCTTTCCAAGAAATAAATGACTCAATTGTGAATTCAGCACAGAAAAGAAATTATTTTTAAAGGATATATCAGATCAAAAAATAATGTAGAAATTATAGAAGTGAAAAACACAGTAACCAAATTAAGACTCAGTGAATCAGTTGAGAAAAATTGATACGCAGCTGAAGACAGACTTAATAAACCAGAAGTAATGAACAAGGTAAGGAAAATATCACACTCAGATTGAAGCATAAAGAGGTAAAAAGTTGGAAAATGTTTTTTAAAGCAGTGAAAGGGTAGGGAAAATAGTGAAAAGGTCTAATCTCCTTCTGGAATTTTGGAGACGAAGGAGAGAAAGAATGAGACCAAAGCAATATTTGAAGAAATAGTGGCTGAGTATATTCCAAAATGATGAAAAACAAACTGTGTTCAAGAAGTCCTAAAGAAAGAAATCCTCACATAGGCAAATCATAGTAAAACTGCTTAAAAACAAATACAAAGAGAAAAACAATTTAATGTAGTTGGAGTTTTAAAAAAAATTGTTTTCAGAGAAGCAATGAGACCAACAGCCATCCTCTCAAAACATAGAAATGAAAGCCCAATGAAATGATTTCTTCAAGATGGTTGCCATTTGTGGGCAGGAAGAAGGGACCAGGAGGAGACATGAGGGGGACTTCTGGGCTGCTGTCAATGATTTATTTCTGAACCTGGGTGTGCTGATATAGTTATGTTTTGTGGACTTTTCTGTACGTGACAGCTCACAGTAAATTTAAAAAATGGATTGTGGCCCTGGCGGGGTGGCTTGGTTGTTTGGAGCATCATCCCATACACCATCGTGCTGCAGGTTCCATTCTGGGTCAGGGTACAAACCTAGGTTGCTGGTTCGATCACCGGTCAGGGTGAATACGGAAGGTAGCTGATCAATGTCCCTCTCTCTCTCTCTCTCTCCCTCTCTCTCTCTCTCTCTCATCACTAAACATATCCTTGGATGAAGATTAAAAAAGAGATTGTGGTAAAAACTGCTATTATTAAATATTCACACAATAACTGCCATTTTGCACTAGCTCTGTTTGAAAGCAAACTTCATTGTATCATGAAATTTTAGGGTACAGGAGGAAAGGCTGAATATTTGAGAAAATTGTTACATGAGTCCCAGGTATATAACTAAAACTAGCCGAACCTCATTCCTTATTTGTGATGCTAAAGAAGGCTGGCTATAGTGAACAAAATAATATGCTAATCATAAATATTCATATCAATAATATGTTAAAGATGCTTCCAAAGTGTTTAGTTGAAATTGTTAAAAGACATTTTCCCCCAAGCCCTTTACTCTTTACCATCTACTGCTCTTATTAGTTGCTTGTCAAATTCCACATAACAAAATTCAACAAAGAAAGAGGCAAGAGTAGGTCTTTTTAAATTATCTCCTCATTAAATAACAACAAACTAATTAAATAAATAAATAAATTATTCCCTCATTAATTGTTCTACCCTTGATGATTGACTTTTATCTATAATAAAATATTTAGGCTCTCAGGACTATAGGAATAGACATGGCCTGATTCATTCATTCTGGCAGTGGTGAGGCTGTGTTCATGCTGCTTGTTATACTCCCCAGGGCTGCTATGCAAACATGAAGAGAAGCTAATTGCACATAGTGAGAGTTTTAATTGACGAGTACCTGACCATTACAGCAATTTCCACTTTCAAAAGCATCCCAGCCGGCATAGTTAGAGTATCATAACTGAAAAGAGTGGGACGATTTAGAGCAATTAATTAAAAATACACAATTAGTTTCCATGGCAGAAATTATTTTTTTTAGTTCTTATCCTCATCGCTTGAGGCCTGTGAGGATTGTATTGTCTTACCACACTAGGGGTTGTCTGTGCGGATCCTTAACAAGGAGAGACCCACCGAAAAAGAGGGGTGGGGCTCACAGCCCAACCAGGTGATGGAGCCTGGCCAAGAACAGAGCAGACACCAGGAGCTGAATGGGAACACAGGGTGGGGTCTAAATGACAGCCGCTGCAACTAGAAGGTGTCATTCCCTTGACAGTCCCTATGTCTGTAAAGGAGATAACAATTACCTGTCTGTTTCCTACGAATATGGAGAAGATGCACGAATGACTCCAGTGCTGGCAGGAAGGACTCCGCTCCTCCGGAGTCGAGTATTGCTGTTGCCCAACCTGAGGCTGGGGAATTTCAAGGTTGGCAGCTAATTATTAGAATAAAGTTGGATTTTTGTTTATTCGTTTGTTTCCACTTCTGAATGATAAGGAATCAGACAGCTCCGGAAAGACATAATGAGTCAGAAAGGGACATACCCTCTTCCACCCCCACCCTGATCTGATCTCACAAAGAGATGGCCCGGCTCACATGTGGAAACGAGTGAGACAAGCCAATAAGTCTGGGGCCCAGGGGAGACCATATATATTTATATCCCTTCTATATATTTATATCCATTATATATATCACTTCTATATATTTCAAATTAAGATGTCAGGTTGAAGCTTGAACCCAGTCATCTGGCCACGAAGGAGACTGAAACTGATTGAGAATAAAGATTCTCATCAGTAAGAGCCTTCTCTGGGAAAGATGACTACATGATCTCATGTGTCGGTCTGCACAGGGCCTACCTGAGTTTTCCTCTGCAACCTTTTCCTGGGTGTCCTGCTAGGAAATAACGTCTACACAGGCTCTCTTCTTCCATAATCAATCTCTGTTCTGACCCAATGGAACTAGAGTCATGGTGGTAGGCAGTGTAAAGGTGATGCTCTAGTGCGCAAGCGTGACGACCAAGGCTCCAAAATAAGCCCTTTTTCATAGCTGCTCTCATGGTCCAGTACATGTTACCTCTGAAACGGAGGAGGCACTTGGTGATTCTTGGTTACAAATAAACTGGGTCTTTGTTTCAGCCTTTTTGTTCAAGCCCAGAATTGAAAATATTTGTTTTTTCATTACACTTTCACTGACTTCACATGACTTTAGTGTAGTGGCAAAACACCAACCGGTTCTAGAAATTCCTACTCAGTTACTAGAAACAAATAGTGAACAACTAGAAAACAGTGCAAAACCTATCTAAAAACCCCTTAGCTAAGAATGGGAAATAGGTAAAGCTTGTGATGATTACATAGTGAAAAGAGATTAAATTTACCTTTATTTTCCCACTTGATTCAGTACTTAGCTATTCCAGCAGTGACTGAACATTTGATATGTTTCTCTTTAACCTCCAACACATTCGCTTTTTCTTGGCCATCCCCTCATTGCATGCACATAAATTATATCTACTTATGTTCAGTAAATATGTATATCACATAGCCCATCAAAAATTATGATGCTTCAGCGATTCATGCAAAATGCCAAAATATTTTAATTGCTTTATATACACAAGGTTTCACGCTCACGCTAACAAAACCAATTAAGGCACTGGCATAACATTTGGCAGCAAAGAATAAATAGATGTAACCTCAAATAATATTCATTATCAGTCATTAAGGGTGAGGGAAACTGTCAAAATTAGAGCAGTATAGATCATAACAGAGCAAGGGGTACCGAAATCTTGTCTTAGATCTCAGCCTCCCCGCCCTACCAGAATTATGAAAGATAGAAACCTACAAGAAACAATAGCAAATAGGAAGCAAACAGCTATTATTAATTGTTTGTGGGCCCAAAATAAAAGGTGAAACCTTTAAGAAGTTGTCATAAACAATAGTCCCCCCACTCCCGCCTTTTGTTTCTATTTGAGTGAAGCCTAAATAGCTTTAGATTGAAGCAAGCTGACCTACCAGCATAGGCAGGAACAGAAACAGAAACAGACAAGCAGCAGTGACTTTCCCCAGTTCTTAGCCCAATTACTGCCCCAAATCTGACTATCGCCCAAGGGAGAAGACAATAAGGGAGATAAGATAGTATGGCCTTGTCCCATTTAGGAATGGTCTTGGACTTTACAGTTCAGCTCTAATATCAAAGAGATGGGAAACAGTAAGCCACAATCAATGGCTAAATGTGATACTGACTAATATTTGGGTGAGCCCAAAATGCTTTCAGCTAACACTAACGGAAAATCCATCTAACGCCGACTCAACTAAATGCATCTTTTCCTTTTGAAAGGAGTCTGGATACAAGCAATGGTTCGTGTAGATTTCTCAGCTCAAAGACAACAGAGCCCAAGTCTCTGCTATTCTTAGTCTTTTTCTTGGGTCGGCTACCTCATGATTGCAATATGGCCACTGAAATCCAATATCGCAACAGAATGAAAGGTCAGAAGTAAGGGAAAGGAGTTCCAAAAACGAAACTCTTCCCCAAACCTGGCAGCAGAATTTTATTTACATGTAATTGGCCAAAACTGTGTTATATGGTCATGCTCGGCCGCACGAGTAGGGGGTAATGAGCATTTGGGATGTGGGGCAGGGAGTGCTCATCCTTCTTGGGGAAGAGCAAGAGATGTGGATGGGCAAGGCAAGAATGAGAAAATGAGAGCTTCTAAGGAGATGACATAAATATTTGGCATCAGGTTTTGAGGAAAGATTACTAGAAGTGAGAAGGAAATATTCTCTTATTTCTCACACACAGGAGAATATTTCACCAAAGAGCAGAATATTTCATATCAGCTTATCCTAACAGGGTGACCATAAATGGCTCCCCTGGACTAAATGCAACCAAAAGCAAGACCCAGAATGATTTATAGCCTTCTTTAGTATTTTTATCTAAAAAAGAAAAAAACAAACAAAAAAAAACAAAACAAAAAAACCACCCCAAATAAAATGAGGAAATTATGTGACACTAGGATATAAAATAATCCCTTGCTTTGACAGGACATGGCCTAGTGTTAAAAGTGCTATCAAAATAAATGAAATAATTGATAAATTTAATTTAAATTAAATTAAAACTTTTTAATTTACTATGTCTAAAAGAAGATCATTTAAATTTACTACTTCTAAAGGAGTCTGAGATATAAAGATTAGAGATGAAATAGGAAAAAAATGGAAAAGACCCTGCAAAACTTTGCTGAAAACTAATGTAAGATGGGGAGTGGCAGGGGTGGGCATCAAGGATGCTGTTTTGGTGCAGAAGTAACCTTATTTTTCCCTCAAGTATGTGAACATCCACTTGGGGAAAAAATATTTTGGTCAAGACCATAATTTCACAGTATATATTTTAAGCTAATGAGGCAAACATACACTGCTTAGATTCTAATGTGCTTTGATATCAAAGGGCTTTGAAATAGAGTATTTTTCATTTACTTAATTAGAAAAGTGCTTCTATCAACTAGACTCATTTTGGAGCTTTTAAACTTACAGATGTGCAGGGCTCCCAGCTCCCCAGAAATCCTGATGTAATTGGCTTGGGGGAGGGCTTAGGCATAAGTTTGTTTTGTTTGTTGGTCGGTTGGTTTAAAACTCCTGGGTAGATTCCAAAGTGAAGCCAGAGTTGAGAAAAATAATACTCAATGACTTTAAGGGTATGGAGAAGTCAGAATGCACAAAAACACTAATTAGTGAAAATTAGTATCATCTGTCTAAAATACCATTTGGCAATATGCCAGGTGCCTGTACAAACTGAATCCCTTTCTAAGAACATATCCTAAAGAAATGGGCAGAGAATCAAAGATTAATATACTGAAATGTTCCTAGCGACATTAGTTATTGTTGACAATATCCATTAATGAATATAATTAAATAGTCTGACACATTTGTGTTAAAACAGTTTCAAAAAGAAAACTTCAAAAATGAAAACGCACTAATGAGATATATGTAAAGGTAAGGTGACAGCATACATAATGTGGTATGATCCAAATTATGTGAAAAATTCATACATACAAAAAAGAAGGAAAACACATTGAAGTATTGACAGTAAAGTGTTTTCTTCTGGTGAGCCCATATTAGGAATATTCATTTTTTATACTTGTCTGTATTTTTTCAAATAATCTCTGTACACATGTTAATTTTACACTCAAAAACAAAAACAAAAACCTTTTCCCCAAGTTTTTGGTTGTAATATTTGTGGGACCTTTATTTGGTTGGAAAATCCTACTCTAATTACTGCCATATTAACTGAGTATAGGAGTTTCTAGAAAGAAAGCTTCTATAGCTCTTCTCTTTCATGAAAAGTATAATTTAATCTCAAAAATGTAATTTTAAAGGGACACAACTATATACAGTCAGCATGTATAATGAGATTAGCCCAATTTTTTACACCATTGTTGCCAAAGCTATTAACCTCCTCAGAGAAATTTAACCAGAACTTTTTCTTACTGTGTCATATATACTAGATAATGTGTGATACAGTAAACAATGTAGGGAAGCTGTCGATATTCATTTATAAAGGTATTTCCCCAGACCTAGATACTCTCTTTTTTTTTCATTCTTTCTTCTGAACATTTCTCTTTGTCCCCACAATCCTTTCACCAAAAAAGAGAGGTTGTTCATTTACCCCCTGAGCTATAATATTTACACCTGTAATAATTTAGTTTTGCCTTGTGGAAGCTCATAGCTAAACCAAGCACACTGTAGCACTGGTTTCCGATTTTACATTCCTCAGGGAAACAGCTGGTTTAATGTCATGGTTATTGAGTTAATTACTGTTTTGATGACTTGGGGTAATGACTTGTATAACCCCCTAATTTAAACCATTTCAGAAAATTTGCACAGCTCTGTTGGGAATGGGTAAGAGTCCAGCCTGAGTCACTACACTACAGAGAAAGATGCCTGCCATATTGGCTGCGAAGGTAGAAAGAGAACCTGGTCATGCTTCTAGTGCTGTAGGTAGAGGACCCCTTGCTATTTGCTTACCAGCCATGAATGAGAAAAAGAGCTCTTTCTCAATGGTTTGGGAGAGCCAGACTTGAGTTACTGTTCAAGTCATGGGGCTTGAAATGCTAGAGGAAAAGAGTGTGTAGTTACAACTAGACACACAGAGGACTATTGCAGCTTACATGGATTAGATTCAGCCCAATCAGTGCTTTGAAGAAGCCAAACTAAGGGACGAAGTGAGGCAAGGGTGTCCAACCTGTGCCCTGTGGGTCGCATGCGGCTTGGGATGGCTATGAATGCAACCCAGCACAAAATCATAAATTTACTTAAAACATTATGAGATTTTTTTGTGATTACGTGTCTCAGTGTATTTAATGTGTGGCCCAAGACAACTCTTCTTCTTCCAGTGTGGCTGAGAGATGCCAAAAGCTTGGACACCCCAGTAGAGCATCTCCATTTGTTAAGGGCAAAGGCAATGGGCTGTAGATTGTAGATTGTAGATTGACCCTAGGCAGGCTCAGCAAATGAGCTGAGTGCAAATGAGCTCAGCAAAGCCTGTAAAACAGGCAGCTGGTCTTTGGGTCTTTCCCCCTTGCTCTATACTCTGGCACTGACTCTGTTCCCCAGGACCCACCCCAATTCCTGTCTTTGCTTCCAAACAATTATCAGTTAATTCCCACTAACTCTGAATCAGCAAAGGGGTAGACTGACTGCCAACACCACAAGCAGTGACCCTCCCCTTGAGTCTATTTACATTTTGGAAGGACAGGGGAGAGGGGAATGTGGAGAAGTCAAGAAAAACAAAACAAAACACATTTGCTGCCTTAACAGTACTAGCAACTCCCCTCCTCCTGACTCTCCTCAAGGAAGTTTCTGGGAAGGCGGCCCAAGGCAGCTCCATTTCTCTGCCATCTTCCTGCGGGGGGTGCTGTGTTGGAGCTAAAGGGTCCTTAGAGATGACTAAAGACTCACTTAAATTTGAACAAATTCAGACAGCGTGCCTTCTCTGAAAAGTCATCAGTTACTCACCTAAACTTTATAAGTAGTTTGTCCCACCCAGATCTCAACTGTGCCAGCACCCCAGAAATTCAGCAGGAATGTAAGACTTTGATCCTTAAGGGAATATTAATAATCATACTATAATAACAAACAATTATTAAACATTTACTGTGCTCAAAGCACTGTGTTAAAACTTGAAATGAACTTGGGTATATCATCATTTTCATCATTGTCATCGTCGTCGATTTGTAGTTACAGAAATAACCTCAACAAGGTGGAAGGTTTTGTCCCAGCTAACATAACAAGAATGTGGGGGGGGGGAGGGTAGGGATGGGAAGGACAGGAGACAGAGGAAGAACAGTAATTATGAGTCTGCCACACCTGACTGCTGACTCAGTGCCCACCTATTTGCTAAGCACCTTTCACATACTACCTCCGCTTATGACACCTAAGGTAGGCTTGTTTCCTCAGTTCCTATTTCACACATGAAAAAAACTGAGGTTCAAAGGGGTGAGATGATTGGCCTCCAGTCCCCCAGCTGGTAAATGCTGGAGCGAGCATTAGAAACCAGACGGTCAGGTGCCCTGGAGTCAATGGCCCCAATATTCCTGCTGGAGCCAGGGAGAGTCATCACTGAGAGATCTGGCTGGTAATTCAAATCTTGAGCATGTTCTAATACCTAGGAAATTAGGAAAGGTTTGTGTTGTTCGATGTTTTATACTATTTAGTTATGTTATTTGGCTAGTTTCCTTAAAAAGCATAAAAAAAGGACAGGTAAGAGGGTCCTCAAACAAAAGAACTTACCATAAGCTAAAAGAGAGAGGTGCAACATCATGGAGAAAAAGTTGGTCAATTACTCTTCCTGTGGACTGCAAGTTTAATCACTGAGGGGGTTATAACACCTATGAACACTAAAAATGTCACATGTAAAAATAAAGAGTTGTTCTGGAATAATATTATCTTTTTATAGACTCTAAATAGAATTTTTCCCCCAGAGCAAATGCAATCAACAGCATGAGTCCTGAATCTCAAGCGATTGTTGGAAATTATTATTCACCATATTATTTCCCTGGTATTTGATGAAAGTGAGAAGGGATAATGAAAAATTTGGCAGGCTTTATACAAGGCTGATCAATAGTTTCCATTTCCCCATTTATGTGCCACTACAATTCACCAGCTGAGAGGACAAATTAACTGGATATAGCATGAGAGAAAAAGCCAAACAGACCCATAAGTCAATGCAAAAAAGAGAAGGAAAAAATTAATGGGAAGAAGCTGGGGGCAGAAGGGTGAGAAGAATCATGATAAGAAGAAGCTCATAAAGAAATGTGTGCATTGACTGCTTCAAATATAGCGAAGGTGGCGGAATGAGTGAAAAGGTACCATACGTACACCCAACCATAGCCCCGCATTGTCAGTCTCAGTTTCCACGTCACCATCAACAATTCCTGGAGCTCAGGAAAGAAGAGGCTTTAGTCTCAGATTCAATACCAAGAGGAGGCCCAGAAGAGAACTTTGGAACTATGGCCAGTTTCAGCCTCCACTCCCTACCTCTGAGATCTCTCGGTAGGCTGCAGGCTGCCCAGTAGAGTGGGTGGGGACAGCTCAGGCTCCTGGCTTCCTGACACTGCTAACTTTTGGTGCCATGCTTGCCAGGTCCCCATGTACCCTCAAGGACTTGAGAGCTGGCAGTAAAGGAGTAAAGCTGTGCAGATCCAGGGGCAGAGTCAAAGCTTAGCCAGGTGGATTACCAGCCCTCACCTATCTCTGGTGGGTTAGGATGAAAAGACTATCCGCCCCCATTGCTGAGTTTCTTCAACTAAAGTAGGTGGAGTTTGGGGATGGTGTTTAGATTTAAGACCATCAATACCGAACCATTACACAGCCAGGGAATTGGAAAACAGCATGAGGCTAGGTGGGACTAGAAACGTGGACTCAGAATCCATAAGAAGCCAAGAGAACATAAAGAATGTAGAATGTGGTCAGAAATGCTAAATACACAAGTTAGGTTTCCTGGAAAAGAGAGGCAAATCAGGAGCAGCTGCAAAGGACCTAGCTACTTATACCGATGGGAAACAAGGGAGACGGAACTCCAAGAACGGGTCTTGTGGCTTGAAAGAACTTCACTGCCTCAGCTGCAGTCTCCTGCACATGGCTTTCCCACAAGTGTACCCCACAGGCCACTCAATCTGCTTATTTTCCCATCTAATTTGGGTAAGAGTGGATGTTTACTAAGTTTGCTTCTGGATACTCACAGCCCCCATCGACATGTGATAAAGTAATGACTCAAAGCCAGAGGACAGCCTTCTGTGGGACTCCAGGTGACAGGGCCATGCAGGCAAAGAAGGGCCATCAGATGAGCTCTGGCCTAATGACATACACACCGGGGGGGTTCGTTCTGGGAAAGGCAAGGGAAAATATGGGTCAAACACATTAAAGGACTTCAATTTTATCTGTAATGTTTTATTTCATGTAAAAAACCACATCGGAAGCTTAAGATGTTAATTATGAATTTTGCACAGTGGAACAAAGTTGTTTGTTATATTATTGCCTGTGCTTTTCTGTATTTTTGAATGCATCAAAACAAAAAGAAGAAACCCAAAACATGCTGAGAGTAAGAGAGTGGGGCTAAAAGAGAGAGGGGTAGGCTTAAACGGGGAAGTGAGAGAAAAGAGGGGAGTCCACAGGAGTGGAACAGGATGAGGAGGCATCTGATACTGAAACCAAGCTCTACAGAAGTACTTCCAGGTACCCAAGCTAAGGGAAGAATGAAGTTCTGGAAGCCAGAAATAGAGACAGAAATTCTGAAGATCCAGGGTAAGACCAGAGAAGTCCTTCAAGAAACAGTGCTCCCCAGGCCCCAAAGGAGAGAAGAGCATTATAGTCAACAGGTGAATTCCATCAATGTTCCCAAAATTTCAGGGACCTGATAAACTTCTGAGCTTCTCATCAGACACTGTGAATTCATTCATAGAGCCTGGCAGTGTTTCTCTGGTTTTAAAACAGAAGCCAATGAGAAAAGAGAATCCACTTTACAGTGAAATTCTGAATCAGTTGGTCAGGAAATTGACCTTTTCTATGATGCAGGCCTATATTACATTTACATTTCTAGAACAGAAGTGTGACCAGTAAACATGCCATCTGGTGATGGCCTACCTGTTGCGCTAGAAGCACAAAACGTCATTCCATTTTGATGTCACAAAGAAAGCTGGAGTTTTTATTCTTACAAGACTTTAACATCCAGTAGTAAAACTAGCAGCTTATAAAATTTTCAGTGTTTGAGAGAAGATAAAATTCCAAACATGTATCGATTGTTTCCTTTCATTAACTGAGTACGAGGTAATGGAGGAGTCATAACTGCAGGCAAAATATATCCTCTCATTAATCCCAGCTGCTTAATTAAATCAGTGGAAAAGCTCTAATTTCATTGTGTCTTTTCAGATCCTTACATTCATTTATTGGGAAATGGAGATTTTAGATGGTTAAAGTCACATTTGGTTGAATTTCCTCAGGAAAAAGAAAACTCTTACTGCAAAAGGGATTGTCTGAGACAAGCTATGGATAGATTCCCTCCTCTGACTTTTTAACCTGCCAGAGAACAAAGCAATCGTGCACAGTGGGACTGATTTCTACAAGCCACATAGGATAAAAAGAAAAAAGGTTAGCCTCTTCGCTTGATAGTCACATATCAGTCCCTGGAGAAAGAGGGATTTTACCATAGCATCTGGCCAGCAGAAAATGACCAAAATTTAAGAAAAGGTACTTATGCGTGCCTTCCTGAAACAGAAGGCAATTCAAAGTGATGAAGAAGAAAGTGACACATTTCAAAGCAACATAATCAGAGGAGAAAAAGTCTGCACAAGGCCAACAATGGAATAGCAGAGCCTAGAGGTCATTCAGAATGTGACTTCGATGAATTTGTGGTTGTGCTTCTGTGTTCTATGTGTACTTGTGTCTTGGAGGGGAAAACACAAAGTTGAACAAAGTGAACAGTGGGTTATTGGAAGTGTTTGCATTTGGGGACTAGTTTGAATGTAAACCCCAGGGTCTCCCTCTACAATAGAAAAATGACTTTTTGTACCCCCCAAAAGAAGAAAAACTCTGATCATGAGAAAAGGGACTGCTGGAGAAACTACTTTAAAAGAGAAAAACATTTCAAAATAGTACCAGTATAATATCACATTCTTTGACCCATCTAATGTTCTCTTCTTATCTCTTTTTATGAAAGGGCAGATCTTATTCATGAAGCTTGCATTTTTGAAAACATTACAGGAGGCACACTTGTGTCATCTTGAGATATCCATGAAATCAAAACGCGAACCCCGCATTCAGTGGGGAGCCCCAAGAACAGCTTATGTTCTCACAGCCATTTCTCCTGATTCTTAGTTTCTGTTAAACACCTCCCCGCACTCAGGTATCATCCCTCCCCCATGACTCCGCTGGTCTCTTTCCTAATCACCGGCCCATTTAAACAGCCCCTTTTCTTATTTTTCACAAAACATTGTGTATTCATGGTATGAGGTTATATGACACACTTTATGGAAAGTCTGCAGCCATGCTGGGAATTCTATCACAGCACCCACACAACAACTATAATATATATTAGCTTATTTTATGTGGTTTAAAGAAAAAATGATATAAAATTATATGTAAATGATGACCGTGTTAACATTACCTATTAGGGGAAAATGAAAGAAAGTATACGAAAGGGTTAATAGCAGTTACCTTAAAGTAATAAAATTACCATTCATTTTTTTTCTTCCCTTTCCCCCAGATTTTCTGCATCTTCTTTGATGCACTTACCCTCCACATGCAGAGGTGGGTGGCCTTGTCTCCCAGCTTGCATGCCTTTGGTTTTCATTTTGTATTTACAAAGGAACGCCATGTCTGCCCCAGCTTGTGTCCCCACACTTCCCGTTTTCCAAAGAATTGCCTCCCAGGTGCTTATCGGAGAGGACCTCTAACTCTTTGCAAAAGTTCAGTGGAAAATGGATAGTATAAATGGAAAATTGTCTGGAGGCTCTTTCTCTACCTTTATAGAATTATACTTTGGCAAAGTGCCAACAATGAGGGATGGCCTATAAAGCAGTCACATGTAATTCAGTAGCAGTCACTGCGGGGCACTTGAGGAAATTAATCATCAGAGCTCAAAAATGTCCACTTTATGAGTGCCCGTGAGAAAACTTACTTTTGTTCTCAGTGCCAGGGACAACTGAGCTCATCCTAAGAAACTTCGTTTTTAAAAAATAATGTCACCAAATGAGATTTTCCTCTTTGCCCTGATCGCCAGGAAGCCCAAAGCCAAATTTTTGTTCGACAAGGCACATATTTTCCAGGCCCAGCTTTAGGTTATTTCTCTTTCTCTTTTGTCCTCATTATATGTCGTATGATTGTTTTTTAATTGCCTTAAAGTCTTGTGAAACAAGACAGCTTTTCTTTTAAACACCTGTGTTTATGTTATAACGGAAAACAAATTTGGAAAAGTGTCCCTGGATTGATGTGAGCATATGATCAGAACTTCCTTTCACTCTTCAGCGAAATATACAGCCAGCATCTTCTCTGGCAAAACGACACTGATGTAGGGAAAGAAAAATACTCCAAACTTCAAAATTTCCTCTAAGAATCCAGGCTGTTTTCCATAAGAAAGCTGGATCTCTTTAAAAATTTGAGCTAGGAAAATGTTTTCATTACATACAAAGAGTTGTTCTGTGTTTTGCCCCAGAAATTGTGTGCACACGAGAGGTGCCTGGTTGCTTGTTGTGCATGAGCATAAGCACACATTAATGTTCACTTTTTAGGAAAAGAGTGTAGGTAGAGAAGAATCACATCAATTGCTGTGTCAGGATCTTTCCACACCGACTGGCGGCAATAGGGGCTAACTCTGTTTAGCTGCAGAGAGTCCAACATAAGATGGCAAACCTGTAATTCCATGGCAGCCATTGAATATACCTCCAGTTGCATAAAGATTATTGTATGATTGTCATAACCACACACAATACAGTATTAAGAGGGAATACCCTTAAGTATTAAGGGTCAGAAGGAAGATGTTTGCAACATCCCATTGAATGCGATTCAGAGCTGGTTGGTTTTCCCCCAGATCGCTTTTTGCTGAAATAGAGCCATACCTTGTCACAGGGTTGTTCAATGTATCC
This sequence comes from Mormoops blainvillei, assembly GCA_004026545.1. Lineage (NCBI taxonomy): Eukaryota > Metazoa > Chordata > Mammalia > Chiroptera > Mormoopidae > Mormoops > Mormoops blainvillei. The sequence continues at coordinate 55,261 of PVJD01007591.1, read as the reverse complement.
TCAGTTGTGACTGAAGCTCTTCCCCACAAAAATAAGTCCTCAAAGGAGGGCTGTATTACCAAAAGCAACTAGCGCTAAATGGAGTGAGCTCTTATCATGTGCCTGGGACCCTGCAAAGCTCTTCACAAAAGCTCTCATTACTCCTCACCACCAATCTTCAAGGTATGTCTATCCCCATTTTCCTGTTCAGGTTCAGGCCACTGAGTAACTTATCCAGGGTCACAGAGCTAGTTACCAGGTCACAGAAACAGAGTTCAAACTCAGACCTGCCCACCTCCCAGATATATGCTCGTAAACATGACTTGATTGGAATTCTACTTGTCCAGAGGAACAAAAAACCTAATTTCTCTTTCAAAGTCTTCCCACCTCAACAGATCTAAGAACTCTCTAGATATTTCCTCATGGACAAAGCGACTATTAGTTCTTGCTCCCAGTTAGCACCTAGAGCCAGAACTCAGATGTACCCCTTTGATCCCAGAAGATCATAACAGTTTCCAACACCCTGCCTGGTGTGGCTCAGCGGATTGAATGCTGGCCTATGAACCAGAGGGTTGCCAGTTCGATTCCCAGTCAGGGCACACGCCTGGGTTGCAAGCCAGTCCCCAGTAGGGGGCACGTGAGAGGCAACCACACATTGATGTCTCTCGCCCTCTCTTTCTCCCTCCCTTCCCCTGTCTTTAAAAATAAATAAATAAAGTCTTTTAAAGGTAAAAAACAAATAAATAAGTAACAGTTTCCAAGAGAAGGCGGTTGCTTTAGAAAACAAAGGTAGGCCAGAAACCTGGTGTTACAGACCGAAGGTTTGTGTCTCCCCACGCCCACCCCGCAAAAAACAACTCATATGCTGAAGCCCTGGCGGTGACATCTTGGGAAATAATTAGGTTTAGAAGAGGACATGAAGGTGGGGCTTCCATGATGACATCAGTGTCCTTAGAAGAGAGGGACTAGGCTGCTCTTTCTGCCATGTGAGAACACTGTGAGAAGGAAGACATCTGTGAGCCAGGAAGAGAGCCCTCACCAGGAACCGGATCAGCTGGCACCTTAATCTTGGCCTCCCCAGCTTCCAGCACTATGAAAAATAAATTCCTGCTGTCTAGGCCCCCCTGGTCTATGGTATTTTGTTATGGCAGCCCAAGCCGACTAATACACCTGGTGTTCCAAGGCCTTCTGTGGCTATCACTACCTTCATTGGAAGGCATGGTCACCTCTAGCTGTGTCCAGAGCAGCATAGGTGAGGCTTGCCTCCACCCTAGTGCTTCTCCAGGAGAATGGTGCCACTCCCAGAGGGTGTTTTGGAACCAGAAGGACATATTTTGGTTGTCACAGTGACTGTAGGTGTGTTGCTGGCATTTAGCGGTCAGGGTCAGGGACCACCAGGCATTAAGGGTATCTTCCTTCTTTATAATGATCTGATCCTAGATCCTGATTCTGTTTTATATATATGCACAAAATACCTTTGCATGGTTTTAACATACACCAAACTTTCCTGGAATGCAGTTACTACATCCAGGAGAGGGAAGACTGTTGTTTATTTTGTTTGGAAGATCACTAACTGTGGCTCACCATTTCAGGGAGTCATGCCACTAACAGCCACACCACTGTGATATGAATCTCCCGCCCACTATGCCTGCATCAGTTGGCCTGTGGGCTATTGTGTTCACAGAGCTTCTGCATGTGCGATATCTGACTGTTGCATTGTGTCCACTGGTGTGGTTGGGCCATATTGCTTTATTACAAATTGTTTCCCTTCCTTTTTCATTTGTAGTATATATAGGACAGTACTTTGATTATTTTTGCAGATTATATGTGTATGTGACATTATCTATGATTTTCATTTCAGGATAGAGAAGGGGCATTTCAAGATTTTTCTATGTGAAGGGGGCAACTGATAGTGTTGAGAAGCACTGTACTCTCCCACCAAACAGAGTGCACACTCCTGCCTGAGCAAAAACGGATCTTCAATTAAAAAGGAGGGTCCCCAACTCCATGTCATCTCAACCGAGGGTGCCCCATGTAAAAAGTGACTTGGGCTCCCAGCTGCCATCTCTTTAGATTCACCCACTCAGGCCATTTGCTCAAGACTGAACCCTTTGTATTTTTGGAACAAGGCTACATCCAGCACCACTGCTCACATCCAGCCCAGTTTTCTATCCTGAGTGCTTCTAGAGAGGCCCGGGATACTCTGATGGTGGTGGATCGCCCAGCCCACCCTGAAGGTTTCTGTAACCTGAAATCACAAGGAGAGAGGAATGAGATTTTGGTCCCTTCTTTCCCAGGGGGGTCACTGAAGTCCTTATGAAAATTAACTTACCCCTCTCTCCTCACCCTCTTATTTTAGATTCTGATTATCAGTGTAACTGCCGCAGTATAAGCCTCACTGGGTTCTCCATGAAAACTACTGACAATCATGTATATGCACATTCTCTGCACCAGATAAAATGCCGTAACAGACAGGTAGGGCGAGGACTCTCTCCTTACCCAGCAGAAGAAAATGAGGCTTAGGAGGAGGCCAGGGGCTTTCTCAAGGACACAGAGCCTGTGCGTGGCAGAGCCTAGACTCAACTCCCGGTTTTCGAATCCAAATGCCAGCATGGGTCACATCACATAAAAGTGATGAACGAGGAAAATGTTGCAAAGCCATCCCAGAGTCAAACAAGCCCCTTCCCCACACCCCTTTGAAAATGTATTCTTTCTTTCTTGAACAAGGTAACCAGAGTCACCCTCTGGCGACCAAGAGCAGCCAGAAATCCTTCTAACACACACTCTCGCATCTAGTCTTGCACCTGTTACTTACTCAGCTGCGTATTAATGGGACATGTCCAGGCAATCTAAAATTGTATCTAGGGGCTGCAGACTTCCTACTGGAATTAATCAAACACCACTGCTTATTATCCCCTGCATTCCTAAACTCAGAGGTCCTGCAGAGCCTGGGGAGGAGTAGGAAGATTCAAGAGTGTCACGTTTAGTGTGAGTTCCTCACACAGCAGGAGAGCTGAGGTCTCTTTCTTCTCTGAAATCCCACGTTTGGGACAAGGGCCATTCTGCCTTTCCCTTATCAAACATGGGCACCTCACCATTTCTTCTCAGAAGGCACCCCTGGATTGTGGGAGGACCTGCCAGGTTCCACTGGAGTAGCCCACCTGAGTGCCTCTCGGAACTAACCTGGCTCTGTGAGCTGCATGCAGCTCTGAGAGGGAGAAAGGCTGTGGGCTTCTGGGCCCCAGAAACCAGTGCTTGCTACCACCAACAGGGGCATGCACCCCCAATGCCCACCCATCAGAGTTTACACCTTAACAGTGGTGTTTGTTCTGCATAATCTACATCAATAAACAAGTGCCAAAGATCACAGTCAGTGGTTAAATGACACACAGTGGAATCCCCCTGTTAACTTCTTTCCACAAAGCAACTTTAGTACAAAATAGCTTTCTCTTGTGTCCTGTTCCAGAGTCTGTGCTGCCAAGGTACACGAAGATTCCGGTACAAAATGTCACATCTAGGAGAGACCGTGCTATGTGCTCCAAAGGATGGGACTTTTGAAGGCTTCCAACACTTTGAGACTGAGCTCTGATCCCAGTAGAATTTCAGTGGGTTACGCAAGGTACAGTCAGCACAGGCTGAGCTACAGCTTGTCCTCATGAACCCCTGGAAGGGCCCTTTAAGGGTCTGCATGCCAGACCCTCCTAGTGTGGACTCTCAAAATTGTGGTGATCCCCCAAATTATAGGCATGTCAATGCAGTTGAAAATCTGGGCAGAGCCTCAAAAAGTTAAAAATAACAAATTGAGGCAAAGTTACATGGCAAACAAATCACCATGCTTTGTGGTCCCCAAACTTACTGGGTATGACAACAGGTATATATAATAGAACAAGTTTCATAGACCCCTTTCCCACACGGTAGCGGCTCAAGGGTCAGCTGTGAGAAAACATTTGACTATAGCAGGGGGTTCTAGCTGGGAACAGGGTGTGACGAACTCACAGAGAATGGGCGGGGGTGGAAGGCTCCAAGTGTCCATACTAAAGGGGTTAGCCTTTGGGAAGAAAGACACTGGCAATTTCTCAGCAATAGTAATGTGTACAACAGAGAAAGTTGGGAAGATGAATTTGGCAGTCCAATTACAAATAAATGACACAAATCATGGCCATCTCTCATTCAAGGTAAATACATCAAAGACTCCCACCATATCCCCAAGAAGATATTTTAAAAAATTAACGAGGAGTATTTTGGGAGAGAAATACAAAGAGCCCTCAAAAACACCAGAGAGCCACGTGAAAAAGCAGTTGACTTGCTGCTGTGATTGTAAACCCAGCACACGCACTGCCAAGTCCAGATGCAGAACAAGTATTTATAGTAGAGCAAGATTTAAATGACCAGTAACATTCCCTTCCAGAGATACTTTGGTGATTAAGAAAATAAAGATTCAAATGGAGCAGCTACTCTGTTAGGGTATAAAGCCTGTTAGTACAAATAAATGAAATGAAGCCAGTTCATACCAGAGTCAAAGGAAATGGGAAGAGAATTTGACCTGATGATAAATAGTTCCTGTTTTTGCCTTTAATTTCCAAATAATCCTTGTTGCAATATTTCCAATAATTTCTCTAGTGAATCTTCCCCTGAAGTGAACCTGATTTGAGGAAATGATATTAGATCTACAAGGCACAGTTCCATTTCTCTTCATATACTGTGAATTTTTTTTCCACGGGCAGAAGTTCCTAAGATTTCTTAAGAGAGCCAAGGGCAGGATTGGGGGGAGTGGGTGGGATGAAGGGGGAAAAAAAGCAACTTTATTAGATGTGATTTAAATGTCTTTGCAAAGACACAGAAAGAAATAACAAGTGCTCTCCTCCCCCTCAAGTTATTAACAAAATTTCTAACTACAGCACTCTGGTACAAGGTCTAATCAAAACAGGGGGAGATAGAACATTTCCATTTCTCTTTTCAAGGAATCTTGTCTAAGACTCCAAGTTTTATCTGAGATGAGCCAACTTGGTATTGTCGTAACAACACAAATACTACTTGGTATCTCTCGTTTCGTTCTATGATTTTACTCTTTACCTTGCTCAAAAAAAAAAAAAAAAAAAAAAGCTAGATGGAGGCCAGCTCGAAGCATGGCCATTTGGGAGGAAAGAATAAGAAACTCTAAAAGTTTCCAGTGTGCCTTTTTAAAGCATGAGATGTAAGATTCATCAAGAGACCTCACTTAGACTTCCTCCAGCCACGTGTAGCATTAACACCCACCTTTCTGCACGTGAGATTTGGGACTCAAACAATCTGGGGACGCTGCCTAAAACTAGTAGGGCATTGGTGTGTGCTTGAGCTCCTCCAAACTGCTGTACGTAGAGGGATTATTCTCCTGAGAGTCAGTCACTGTCTCTACCCAGCGAGTAATGATGTCATGTTTGCAGGGCACCCTGAACCTCCTCAGCAGAAAGGCAGTGTGCAAGTCCAAGACATTCCTCTCACGCTATGTAAGACGTAGCCATCGTTATTTCTTTGTTTCACATTTTAAAAACTGTCCCTGTAGCCCGACTAGCTGTACAGAGCCACTAGAAAAGGAGGAGAGCGTCTTCCATGAGTGATCTTCACAGATTTTTCTATTGAGTGTTTTGAATAGTCTTTGTGCCAGCCAGCGCGCTCTCCCTCGTCTCTTTGCTCTTTCTTGGCATGACTGGCAAAGGAGAGGAAGGAGAGGAAGAGAGAAATTAAGGAATATAAAGAGAAAACTAAACAAGGATCCATCCTTCTTGCAGTCACTTACTCCCAGAGGGGTGTCTTTCCTACATCCATCAAAAGAACCTGATTAAAATATATGTTTGTATATTCCAATTCAATTTTATACACACAGCAGGCCCAACGATGTATTTAACATGTATTTAAAACATTGCTTTTCACCTTCAAAGTGCTTACTTCTTGTAGCAGGAAAAAAAGTAAGTTTTGATTTCAAAGGATATTAATGATGTAGGGTGTTACAGATAAGAAAGTAAAAAGGCAACCCTCACTGGATAGCTCAGCATTATCTCCATACAACAAAGTTGTGGGTTCCATTCCTGGTCAGAGCACTTCTAAGAAGCAACAAAGAACACATGAATAAAAGGAACAACAAATTGATGTCTCTCTCTCTCCCTCTCTCTCTCTCTCTCTCATTCTCTCACTCCCTCATCTCTAAAATCAATAAATTTCTTAAAAATTTAAAGGAGATAAAAGGCAATTATTAGATTTAGTAGAAGTCTCAGGTATGTCTCCTTTCTCAAACACCCGCATCCTAATCCCAATTCTTCCCCACCTCTCCATATCTAACTATGTAAAACCTCTAATCTGTGTTTCCTAATGCCCTTCAATTATCTGCTTCCCAAAGCAATTCCTAAACAATTCAGGAACAAGGTCTGATTTAGGTCATTAAACATCAGTCTGCCTTTATTGTAGGTCAATAACCATGAACTGTCATTCAACTCTAGAAGGAAACCTCTCCCAAAGGGTGAAGCCTTTTATTTCCCTCACATGCAAGAATTGCCAGTCCAGAAAAACAATCAAACCTAAAAAACTGCTGTGATAAACACGCTTTCTGAGAGAGTTCGATTTCTCCTGTGGTGAAAGAAATAATCCTTAAGATCCCAACACAGAATTCCAGTTTCTACTAGGTGTTAAGTCTATTACCACCATGACTTGGTAAAATCACAACTTGCATTTGGTTATCCTATCAGGTGATCAGGTAAAATCACTATTCCTTTACATTCAGAAATATACTTTCTCTCCCATGCAACTCAATTGAAGAGCTCCTTTAAGGCTTCCGTGGAAGCCCCAGTTCTTGCTAAAAGTGTTTCTCCAATTACAATGAAACCCCCTTAACTCTTTGATGTGTCTATCCATTTATTCCAGACTTCTGACTCTAGGAATCATTAAGTGGTCTTTCCTCTTTAAGATGGCAAACTCTGTCATGCCTCATAATTGAGTGGGCACTCGATAAATGAATGCTGTAGTGTTCTGAGGAATAATACACTTCCTATTGGCAGCAAATCCAAGAGAAAACTTCCTTAGAAGAAAGGACTGTCAATTACCACTTAACAAGCCTGATTTTGGCTCCTATAGAAAAAGCAAACAAAGCAATAACCACTCACTGCCCAACAGCAACCACATTGCTATCTAGTTGCTGCCCCCCAGCCAGCAGGCATATGGCTGGTCTCTCAGAAGGTGCTCCGCAATCCTTGTTGGTAGACTGATTTGTAAAGACATGAGATTGGAGATACGTAATCCATCACTGATAGGTGGACGCCAGCTGGGTTCCTAACAGGCTGGCTGTGCCGAGCTCCTGACCACCCACAGTCCTTGGCTCTCTTACAGCTGGGAAATCGAGCTGGATTTGAGATGCGAGGCCAGGAGCAGGATTCACAGAGTGAGGAAGGGGAGACGGCTCTGGAAGGCTGGCAGGGGATTTGTTCTTGTTTCTTCTGCAGCAGCCACCCAAACTTCCCCATCTCCCTAAGAGGGAAGTCCATTTCAACTTCACCACACAGCTCTCCTATATTACTCCAGTCCAGAGCTTCAGGCTTGACACCGAGTAGGTCACGGTTAGAATGTCAATCATCTGGGAAGCTTAAGAATGCTCAAAGCCAAGCTCCATTTTCAGACGTTGTCATTGAATTGGTCAGGGTAGAAATCCAGTACTGATACTCTTAAATGTTCTCCTGGGCATTTTAATCTGCAGTCAGGGTGCAGAACCACTGCCTTCCACTGTTCTAATCCTGGGCCCATACCTCTATCCCCTTTGCTTGCCTGTTCTATGATGCCTGCTGATAACGACAACAAAAACAATAATGAATGTCATTATTATTAACAATAGGAGCTAACAATTTTTGAGCATTTATTGTATGTCAGGCATTGTTCTAACTGTTTTACTGGTATGAATATATGGAATTATTAAAAGAATATCACTTTTGAATGATCCCTTCTGATGATCTTCAAGGTGAAAAAACTGAGGCATAGAGAAAGGTTTAAAAACGTGCCTAAAATGTCACGATTAGTAAGTGAGGGAGCCAGGCTTTGAATCCAGGAAGACTGGCTCTAGCCCCTTCTCTCTCTCTCTCTCTCTCTCTCTTTTAAATTTTATTTTTCAATTATAGTTTACATTTGATATTATTTTGCATTGGCTTCAAGTGTACAACATAGCGGTTAGACAACCAGATACTTTACCAAGTGTTCCCTCTGATATTTCCAGGGCCCACCTGGCACCATACACAGTTATTACAATGTTAGTGACTACATTTCCTATGCTGTACTTTACATCCCTGTGACTATGTTGTAACTACCAATTTGTACTTCTTATCCTTTATCCTTTCACCTTTTTCACCCAGTCACCCAATGCCCCTCCCCTCTGGCAACCATCAGTTTGTTCTCTGTGTCTATGAGTCTGTTTCAATTTTGTTTGTTCATTTATTTTCTTCTTTAGATTCCACATACAAGTGAAATCATGTGGCATTTGTCTTTCTCTGACTTCTTACTTCACTGAGCATAATGCCCTCTAGGTCCATCCATGCTGTTGCAGATGGTAAGATTTCATTCTTTTTATGGTTGAGGAATATTCCATTATGTATATATAACCTCACAGCTTTTTTTATCCACTTATCTACTGATGAACACTTGGGTTGCTTCCACATCTTGGCTGTTATAAGTAACACTGCAATGAACATAGGGGCAGCACCTTCTCTCCTAACCATTCTCTGCATTCATTCAGTGCATGAAGCCTTGCAGGTACCACACACGTGCCTTCTGGATCCTGTACAAACATAGTAACTTTCTCATGCAGTGCTTGTAAATACATATATCTGACCCTATTGTCTCTTGATCAAAAACTTTCGATGGCTTACTAACTGTTTTGGGAATAAAAGTCCAAACCACACTCAGATACCTTCTGCTTGTTCCCCCACCTTATGCCACTCTATCCTCCAACAATTCTGAATTACTTGCACTTCCTTCAACCTACCATAGAATCCTAAAAGCAGGAGGGAGAATTAGACTCTCCTCTCCATTCCAGATATGGGTTATCAGCACTGCAACTCCTCATAACTATTTCTGTGACAATTTAGAGGTGCTAAGACGAAGCCTTCCTGAAGAGCCAGGTTAGAAGGAAGCACACGCACTCAGAAGCTCAGCCCTTCAGGGATTGTGAGCGGCAGCATAATATGAATTTAAACCACGTACATAACCAATAAGAAAACATTGGATACATTAACTATCCACTCCCAGAAAATTCCTAAAAGTTTGAATATAGAACCCTCGTGGTTAAATGTTACACACTTAAAAACTTGCCACATTATGCGTAACTTGCAAATTAAAGTGCTTATGTCCTAAAAAACATGAATCCTTAGCTAGCCTAGTAGAGACCAAAGCCTCCATTTCCATAGAAATTCCTGTTATAAGAGTGTTTTAAATGCTATCGCTCTATACTCCGAAACATTCCATAAACTGCATTTATGACAAATGAAAACAAACAAATTTGGGGCCAATATCATAGGAAGTAATTATTAGAGTTTCTGGAAAGTAAGGAGAAGTGGTCCAGCACTTCATTGCTGTGTTGTAAAACAAGCCAGACGAAACGCAACACTTTGCAAAATCAAGGACAACAGTGAGTTCACAAGGCAGCCACAATGTAGATGTCCTACGTGGATCTACTTCAATTTAAATGCAAACTACTCGTGGGTTGCTTCACATCTCCCGGGTCTATAAATCTACCCACTGCTCGGATGCCACATTCACAGCTATCATCCGCTGGACGAAACACAGTTTCTGCTTTCTTTGTTCGGAGGGAGGGCACCTTTCAGTGGGTCATCTGAGTCCCCCTACCCTTTTCCAGATAAAAAAGAGCTCACACATTACAAAAATCATCTGACTTCCCATGAGTCTACACCAGGATGTCTCAGCTGCAGCAGCACTAACAATTTAGGCCAAATGAGTCTCTGTTGTGGGGGGCTGTCCTGTGTCCTGTAGGATGTTTAGCAGCAGCACTGACCTCCACCCCTAAGTGCCAGTAATGCCTCTCCCCAAGGCAAGACAACTAAAAACATCTCAAAGCATTGCCACACGTTCACTGAGGAGCAGAACTGCTCCCAATTGAGAACCACTGGTCTAACCTCATACTCATCCCATTTTGAAGTTTCACTCTGGCCATAAACTCTTTGCCGAATATCTGACCATATTTTTCTTTCTGAAATTGCTCAAAAGCAGTCCACAAAATGGTCTTTGGATATGGGATTTCAAAAAAACATATTAGATCAGAGCCCTCAATAAGAGTTCATTAGTAACAAGTCCTCATTGAGCATTTGAGTTGGGGCCGAAGTGGGCGTGGGGCGCTGACCTTGCCAGAATGCAAAAGAAAGCGTTTGTTTCAGACAGTCTTTACTGATGCCCGCCTTCCTCTTCTGCATAGTCTCCAGGAGGGGTCAGGCATGCTATTTCCAGTGGATGGCCACACGTGGAGTTTTTCCCAATGATTTACAGTAAGCACACCTCATCCCTGAAGAGGGCACCTCTGTCAATCTGGTAGCAAGTAACAGAAAACTCAAAACAAACTGGCTTAGCAATAAAAGGAATTTATTGGCTCAGGTAAATGAGAGGCACCACAGAACAGCAGCTTTCAGGGAGAGCTAATCTGGGCTCAGGCTCGAGGTGAGTTTGGATGCCATTCCGCTGATTCTCTCAGCTCCTCTTCCCCACGAGTCAGTCTTCAAACCGGCTTCCTTCCTGGGGGCACAGTGGCTACGACAGGTCTGGCCTGATATCCACACAGCACAGTGCTTAGAAGAAGGTGCCTTTTGATCAAGCAAAAGTCCAGAGGTTCACGGTCACTGTACAGACTCGTGTAATGTGTTAAGGGCCGAAATGAGCCATTGGTGTGGCCAGAAGAAGGCCACAGGCAGACTAGTTGAGGCCCTTGAATCAATCACGGTGGCTGAAGGGGGAAGTTACACTGACAGGGTTAGGAGAGTGGTTCTCAAAGTGTCTTTCTGACCAATGACATCGGCAGCACCTGGGACCTTGTTAGAAACAGAAACTCTTGGGCCCCACAGCAGACCTGGTGAATGAGAAGCTCCTGGGGTGGGCTCCAACAATCTGTGTTTTTCACAAGTCTTCCAGGTGATTCTACGAAAGCTAAAATCTGTGACCCACTGGTTTAGGCCTCGGGCCCCACCCTTGGACTCTAGAGTGGGGCAAATCCTGCTCATTTCACAGGACTGTCACACAATAAGAAAATGATGCAATGGGGCCTGGAAAGTTACCACCAACTACTTCAGACGGGGACAGTTTGCTAAGGCACGGCTATGGTACAGAAAACACATTAATCAGTGCTTTAAACTGGCAACTTGGCTTGAAGACACTCCTGCTGCCTGTATTTATTAGTTTATAGAATTAAAAAAGAAAGAAATGCCCAACATTAACATTAGCATTTTCTAAGGAGAAATTGGACAAATCAATATACACATATTTCAGAGAAGGAAAGCTATATGTCAGTTAAAACTGCATTCAAGAAGAATTCTCTAAGACAACCTCTTAAGCAGGGCTAACCCTACGAATGTCCTGCAGTGAGGCTGCACCCACAGCATCGTGGGCACTGCCCTAGACCTACTGAATGAGGCTCTCTGAGAGAGGGCCTGAGAATCTGCACTTTTACCAGACATTAGCAGACATACTTATGGATTGCGCATTCTTAGCACTGTGCTAAGAGATATGTCCAGAGGGCTGGGGAGGAAAACTCGTGAAGGAATTATGTGAACATTTCTGACTGCCAATGATAGCTTCTTCCCCTCCTTTCTTTATGTATTCCCTCACCACCAGAGTCTCTAACTGCCCTTCTCTGGTCTTATTCTACTTGGTTTCCCGAATCAATCACCCTCACTCCACTGACAACGAAGTGAACTTGATGAGACCCACTGGGGGTCTGGCCTCTGATCAAAAGCCATCCCAATAGCGGCCCCCTCCAGGGGAGGGAGGTGTGTATGTGGGGAAGCACCCTGGCGGACGTGTGTTAATGTGAATATTCTATTTCTGGGGCTCTCTTAGTGGGCTCATGGGTAGTTTGTTTTTAATTTACAAAAGTAAATTAACAAATAAGCGGACAAATAACAAAAGCCAGAAGTGGGCCAATCATAACAATGTCAACTGTGACTTGAGGACAAAAACCCAAATACATTTTTAAAAGGAAAGAAATAGAATGTTAATAGCTATAGGTATTGAAAATATGCTTTTTTAAAATTATTTTATTTTTCTCTGCGTTTTGTAATTATTCCATAATAAATTACACAACATAGTACATTTTTTTAAAAGTTAAAAAAAACTTATCACAAGTCCTCAGCATGGCCTCCAGGAGGACCTCCAAAGCACTAGCATGACCACAAACCCCCACATCATCCAGCCCCTGCCCGTCTTCCTCTGCCTTACCTCCCACCATTGCCCACTTGAGCCCTACCCTTGAACCATCCTGAACCCCTTGGGCTTCCTGGAATACTTGATGCTCTTTTGTCTTCTTTCCTCTGCTCACCTTGGCCTTCCTCCCCCCTTCCTCCTGTGTATCAGTTAGGTTAATGCTAGGTCATGCTGAGGTAACAAAAGCTCAGCAGATAAGACAAACAAAGATTTATTTCTCACTCACTCTGTGTTAGGAGTCAGCAAGCTTGTTTTTTTTCTCTAGAGACCAAAATGGTAAATGGTTAGGCTTTGCGAGCAACATATGGTTTCTGTTGCATAGTCTTCTCTCTTTCTCTCTCTTTTTTTTCTTCTCTGTCTCTGTCTCTGTCTCCCTCCCCCCCCCCCTCTCTGGTACAACTCTTTTAAAAATATATAAATTATTCTTATTATTAGACCATACAAAACAGGTCACTGGACATTTGCGGACCTCTACTCTATGTGCCCATTGCCAGAGACAGGTAGACAGCAGAAAACTATTTTAGTCATTCGCGCATTGGGCTAATGAGCAGCCACCTCCACTGAACATTTCTTGTCATCATCCAGGCATGGCCGACCTGTGGCCTATGAGCCTCATGCGGCCCAGAATGGCTAGGAATGTGGCCCAACACAAAATCATAAATTTACTTAAAACCTTTTTTGCTGTTGTTCATCATTAGTGTTTGTGTATTTAATGTGTGGCCCCAGACAACTCCTCTTCTTCCAGTGTGGCCCAGAGACACCAAAAGTTTGGACACCCCTGAGCTGTAGACAAAAAGAGAGGATCTCATGCAAGTAATTAAATGTTACAGTCTGCAAGTGGCATCTTATAACTTCTGCTCACAAATAATTGGCCAAAATTCTTCTTTCAGTCCCACCCAACCATGAGGATGCTAGGAAGTGCAACCCTACCATGTGTCCAGAAGAAAGGAGAACTGGAATTGCTTGATAAAAAGGACTGCCGTACTCAGCTTGAAGACAACTGCTCTGGAAAGCCTTTTCTGATACCCTTGCCCCAGCCAGATTAGCTGCTTTTTCCTCATACTCTTTTAGCACTGCCATCATCCCTTATGCTGTGCAGAGGGTACTATAATTGCTACTTCTCTGCCTCACCCACCAGATCCTGAGTGAGCTTCCCAGAATAAGCATCTCCAGGTGTCCCCTGACTAGCACAGTGCCTGTCTGCCACCCAGGGATGCTCAATGTGTGTTCTTCCAACACATACAAGAACGTGGTGGACTTTGGGAGCACTGGGGTTGCCTGTGCATTTAGCTGGAGGTTTCTGAGTCCAGCAGCTTCAAACTTCTCTAAGCCCAGATAGTTCAGCCACACCGGTTTCCACTCATGATAACTGTATCTTTTTGGTCATTCAGTTATTTTCTGTATAAATCGAATGCATTCCTCTTTATAAATCTGCTCTTCTAAAAACCAGTGCTTTACAGAGAGATGGTCCCTGAAGTCACAGAGCACTTTGATAGTATGTGGATTGGTTTTGTTCTCACTTTACAGGTCAAAGGCAAGCGGAGAGAAGCATAGTGATTTTCCCAAGTTACACAGCCTATCAAGAGTCGGAGCCGAAAGTTATACTTTCTTTTGATTCAACAAAAAAGCTACAGGATTGAACATAGAGCTGCAGCTAAATTCACCAACAGTTGATTTATATCCCTTGGAGAGATAGAAGGCATAATACAATAATACATCTTTGTAAAGATAAGCCTTATTATACCATATCAATGTTTAACTTGTAATATACACTTATCTCTGAGTAAAACATTAAAAAGAAGCCACATGACTGTTTATTAATGTTGTTTCTTTTCATATTAAGGCCACTCATCCCGCCTACCACCTTTCCTCTTCTGTATAGTGACCCAGCTCACTATCAAACGGTCTTTCAGGAACCCAAGAATATTGAAGATGTCATTCTCTACGGTTTTACCACCACACCTTAATGCCTAATAAGTGAACAGCACCTGCATGCATCCTCACTACTAAATGGCATAAAACAAATTTTAAATAAGCTTTGCATGCAACATGTGTGTGGCTGCTGTAGGTCTGTATCAAATATGTAACCACAGGGTGGGCAAAAGAGCATTCAAAAGGAGCTGCCATGCAAGGCTCGACCAGTACATGCAGTTATGCCTTTTCATGTTTATCAGTCACAATCTTGATAGCTTCTGATCCTACCAAAGTGTATCCTCCTGGAATTTTCCTCTCCTCTTTGTCTCCTGGATACAGTAAGTTCCTAATAAACATCCCATCCGATAACTAGCCTTGACAAATACCCAAGAGAACCAGGACAAGGAGAATACAGCTAGGGGTGCCCACCACTTCCCATATCACCAGCAGAAGAGGGCCAGAGCATGGTCCTATTGAATTGGGCAGAGGTTGAGCATTTGTGATAAAAACAACTTTTAGAAACATATAAACCCTTTATTCAAGAAGGTGGGGGTGGGTGGGGCAGGGGAAAGTGGTGGGGGGAAATGGAGACAACTATAGTTGAACACGATTTAAAAAAAAAAAAAGGTGAAATAGCTCGGTGTGCCCACCATGTCTTTTTCAATGCTTAAGAGACCACAGCAGGGGGAAATGTGTAAGAAAACTGAAGTACACAAAAAGCAAATTATGGGCTGCACTGCCAGGCACAAAACAAGAATCAATCCTTTATAAAAGCCATGCCTTTGCTCTCTTTTTTGCCCCTTGAGCCATGTAATTAAATATTACAAACTATATCAAGAAGAATAAACCTCCGGGTTTCCCCTCCCCCAAACAAGAAAAGGTTAAGCTTTTAATTACAGGCCCTCAAACTATCATTTTGTGCAATTAGCAATTAACTCTAATCGTTGATGAGAGAATGCAAATCTGCGCTAGCAATTTCCCTCCTCCTCATCCCAGGCTGAGTTATTTTAGTCCTGTTCTATTACAGAGGACAAGCCACAACGCGCGCTCTCACACACACTCTCACATACTTAAAGACACATTTAATGTTTAGCAAAAAATGGCATCTCAGCGTGCAATTGAGATAGGCATTCCAAATCCCACATCAGTGCAGCCCAAACGTTGGACCCCCTTCTTTTCACCACCATCTCGTGGAAAGAGGAGGCCAGAGGAAGATGCTACCTACCAGCCTCATAGAACCAGCCTCTCTTTGGGGCGCAGGAGAGGGTGGTAGAGAGATGCTTGTTGCCCCTGGAAGCTGCAAGTCCCCTCCCGGGGCTGCAAGCCCTGTTAGTGTGAAGGCCGTGGCAATAGTAGCAATAGTTGCATCAGCGCTAACTGCTGCTGCTGCCGCTGCTGCATTTACTGTTGGCGGCTGCCGGGAGGGTACAGTAAGGACTGTAGGGAGCGCATAGCTCCTGCGGCGGCGGCAGGTTCCCTGGATCAGGAAATTAGGGCAGGCACCGAGGATTGGAGGCGAGGGCTGCGCGTGAGCCAACCAGCGGCCGCCCCGGGCCCCCGTGAGCACCCGGCGGACGCTCGGAGCAGCCGGGCCCCAGGAGCAGTCCGGCTGGCAGCAGCAGCAGCGGCGGCGGCGGCGGCGGCCACGGCTACTCACGCCCTCACGCTCACACTCGCACACGCACACTCACACCCCCGTCGCAGGCACCTGGCTGTCCCGAGCTTATAAGAGGAGTGCGTCCATGAGACAGGGGGCTGAAGCTGCCGCTCCCCTCGCCCAGCCGCCCGCTGATCACTCCCCCTCCTGACCCCTCCTCGCTCCTCACTCGCTCTTCCAGCCGCTGCCAGTGTCGGTGCTTCCTGCTGGCCCCAATCTCTTCTGTCTTCTTGTCTTCTTCTCGGTTCTCGACTCCCCACCCCACCCCCTTCCCTCCTCTCCCGTACCCTCCCCTCTTCTGCAGCGCCCGCATTATTTTCTGTCCACAGGCTCGGCTTGCACTGCTACTGCAGCCCGGGGAGGTGGGTGGGTGGGTGGGTGAGTGGGCTGGCAGGTGGGGTGGGGATTGTGCAAGTTGTGGGAGAGGGGGTGTCCTCTACTTCCCCGCTCCCTGTCCCCCTTCTCCTTCCCTTCCTCCTCCCCCCTCTTCTCCCCCTGCCCCCACCTCCTTCCTCCTTTCCGAGAGGCTGGTAACTTGTTGTGCGGCGGCACCATCCAGCCGGGCACCATGGGCACGTCCGCGCGCTGGGCGCTCTGGCTGCTGCTCGCGCTGTGTTGGCCGCCGGGGGAGAGCGACGCCACCGGAGCAGGTGAGTGAGGACGCGCCGCTCCGCGGGCAGCCCAGACCCAACCAGGGCACCCGGGGTCCCCAAGGCGCGGATCTCCTATTGCCTACCCCCTCCTAGGAGGCGCCTCGCCGGTCTCCTCTCCTTCTTTCCCTCCCCACCCTGGTGGCGCCTCTGAGCTGTCAGCGTCGCGTCTACAGGGAGCCAGGCTTGGGGGACAGTGGTGTTTGGGGTGTCCTAAAACCTTGCCTGAACTAGTCTTCATTCCCTTACACTCCCTCCCCTAGAGCCACGGCGTTGCCTCGTTTTTCACCCCGCGTGACACAGGCTGGGGAATGTGGGCTTCCGAGCCATTGAACAATGGTTCTGTCTCCCCTGCCAGGCGGAGTGTTAGAAAGGAGGCAGAGGGCCGGGCGGAGACGTGCGCGGCAGCCTAGCGCGCGCTCCTCGGACTTCAGGGAGGGTGGTGGCAGGCCGTGGGTGAGGCTGGGCGTCTTCAGGGACTCGGGCGCCGGATGCCGGATGCAGGGCGCTGGGTGCTGTGAACCGCCCCCTCCTCCTCCGTGGCGGCCGTGAGCAGCCGGGGGATGGGGGGGCGGGGTGCTCGTTTGGTGGGCTGCAGCCAGTAGTCTCCGCGGAGCTGCGAGAAGTGCGCAGCCTGTGACTCCCTCGGCGCTGCCGTGCCGTCTCTCTGGAGTTCAGGTTGGAGGACGAGCGAGGCTTGAAATAGGACTCCTCTCTAGGTGTTTCTCCTGTCTCCCCTTTACACCTCTCCCGCCGCATTTGTAAACCTCGTGGGTCTTCCCTATAGCTGAACGGGGGAGGGGAGTGGAACAAAGGCTTAATCAGGTTAGTTTGCTGATCCTTGTTCCGGTGAGATTTCCTCGAGAGGAATTGAGTCCTAATCTAGTGACTGTAATTAGCCTTCATTTTAAACAATAGATCAAAGGGAGTCGAGAGCTGGTGTGTGGTGTGTGGTGGTGGCTTGTTGGGAGGGCCGTGGTGACTACTGTAGGGTCCCCAGGGTCTGCCACACTGGGCCTGGGAGCCCATGTCCTCAGCCACTCTTCCACTTGGGGCCGCACAACTTTCCTGGGCAAGAGACAGGAAGCCCCTCTAAGAGAATTCGACCAGGATCCTGGCAGGTTCCTGAAGTGATCTTGACATGACACCAATGGGGACTTGCTCGCCGGCTCCAGGGGAGTTAGGACAGAAAGCTGCCCCTGTCCTAAGTACCCCTTCCAGAGTCCCTAGCTCCTAGTTGCCTGGTGGTTTAGGAGGCCCGGCTGCCTGCAGTCACGTGCCTCCTGCAGTGAGAGCGAACTTTAAAGTCTGTGGTCAAGCAGCTTCTCTGGCAATGCTTGGTGGTTTTAAGGCTCCGCGAATGCCCCCTGCCCTTTGGCTCTGTTTGTGAAGCTGGGACGGACTTGTCTGCCCTCTGCGATTGGCTGGCCGCCGGGTCACGTTTAGGTTGGTCACATGGCTCCGCAGCAGCCTGAGAAGTGTTATCTTCAAGGGAATGTAAAAGACCCGACAGGCTGGGACCGACTGTTCTCTCAAATGCTTTCCCCTGCCTGGACTCCTCCGAACCCGCGCAGTGTCCTGAAGAGGGCCTCCCACGTGTAACAAACCCGAGAGCCTGGAAAAGCCCTGCTTCCAAGTTTTCAGACTCCAACATTAACCGTTAACGGTTGAGCAGTACGAACTTCTAAAACGAGTTTTCAGAATAGTGCCATGACTTGCATCATACTTTTCATGCCATTTTGAAAGACTAAACTATATACTAGAACTTACTGATAACTGTGCAAGGAAGGTAGGAGAAAATACTCGCTTTTACTGCATGTTCTCTCGGCCGCATGTAATTCTTTTAGCCCATAGCTTTACTTCAGAGGTTAACTTCATCCTATAGGATGCCAGGAATGCACCTAAACTGTTGAAAATAATTGAAGAAGTCATATGTTCACCCTGTAGGAGGTAGGTGAGGATCCTTTTGCTCCCCTAAGGCACTTACAAAATATGTGATATGCCATGAACCGTGGAAACAGAAGCCCAGGCAAGACTTAAATTCTTCAAAGGAAACGAGGCACAGCCTCCTGAGCTGGGGGGCACCCGGGGTCTGCTGAGAAAGGTATTGACCCCAAGGCAACCCAGACTGGCTCCTGTCTGGAGTTCAAAGGCCCAGTTCACGTAGGCCTTTGAAGAGCCGTGTTCTTCTACACTCATGGTGCTCTTCTAAAGTACTCTAGAACAGGGCAGGTGTGCTCGAAGACCCTGGCAAGGAACTTAAAGCAAGCTAACAGAGGAAGTTAAAATTCAGTAGTGCGGTACACCTGATTGCAAAATCCCTGGAGCTCTAGGACACTTTCCTCCAGCCTAGGTAGTCAAGATTAGGATCTGGGGTACCACATATTTGTTAAGGCCGAAAGCCCAGAAGAACAAAGGTTTTGTGGAAACTGTTCAGATATGACTAACAACTAGCAAAAGAGTACACAGAACTTTTCTTCTTGTGGGGAGAGCGTTGGTGAAATGGCAGTACAAACCGACCTGGAGAGCTAGCAGGCTGGAGGGCAAAGGGGAAAAACCTGGCTCATCTTGTAGCAACCAAGGGAAGGTGTGGCAATGGTTGTAATTCTCATCAAGGCCAAAGAATAAGCACGTGAGCGGGGGCTCTTTGAAAGAGGATCACCAGGTAAGCCCTTATTGGTAGTGACAGGCTCTTGAAGCCTGGAGCAGCTTTGTTCCCCAAATCACCCCGTGGACCACTTCATGTGACATTTAGCTATGCACCTGTCCTTTGTCCTTTTGATTCTCTGTTTCTATTGCTTGAATCCCCAGATACATAAATTGCATACAATGGCCAAGCTCAGTAGAGCTGCCAAATGCTAAGACTTTAGTACAATAAAACTGCGTATTTTAATTATGGCAGCCTCCATGCTCAAAAGAAGTGAAGGCCTGTTTGAAGTGTTTCTGCTTTTTACAAAATTGGATAACCATAAACTCAATTTCACTTGAGGAGCTTTTATAATTCTAGAAAAGATGAAAAGCAGTCATAAGCCCCTTCTGTTTCAGAAGACATGTCAAATTGATAAGATGTAACAAGAACTCCTAGAGTAGGACATGGCCGTAAGATCAAGGGAACAGATAGCTCCCAGCCATATGGCTTCGGGTTTTGATCCAAAGACCGGAAGACTCAGAGCACAGCATAGAGATAACTCATTAACTATCTAGACCATTTTTCTGTTTCTCACAGAATGTGACTAAAGCTGTCCTTTGCAATAGAGAGAATAGTGATCAAGTGTGGGCAGTCGCCTCTATGACTTTTGAGTCATAATTAAATTTACTTTGGATGCTGACCTTTCTTTGGAAAGCCACCTTCACCTACTAGCCTATAAGAAATTACATGCCTCAGAGGGCTATAATAAGGTCTGTGGTGATGCTTATGATAAACGTACCTGCCTTAGGAGAGCTTCAGGGGTAGGCTAATACAGCTGCTCTCCAGATGGTTAGTTGATAGCCTCAGAATTGCTTAGGATGTTTCCTTCTACTTTAAGTTAATCTCATGAGAGTACTTAAGCCACAGCACGGGGACTACATTCAAGGCAGAGTCCAAGACTACCTTCTGCAGAGGTGATGGATTAGAGGTACCTGTGGAGCAGAAGTAAGCGGTCCAGGAACAATTTCTTTGCCCAGCTAAAGTGTTTTTAGCTAGGAAATCAGAGGAGAGCTTTCAGAGGACTTCAAGGCAGAGTATGACTTAGCTCTAGGAGAATCCGGCTTTGTAAGCAAAAATCATCTGGATTTCACTCTGTGCATTTTTCAGTTTGAGTCAGTATCTCTTTGCTAAGCTCTTCTGTTGGCTTTCAGTAAAAAGTCTAGACATCACTAATACTGCCTATTAGAGCTGCTCGATGCACTGCAGTAGCTAAATAAGATGGCGGGTGATACCTTAAAGTTAGCACACTTTCCCTTTCCTGTGAAGCTTCCTAGGAAAGCTTGGGCCTGAAGGCTATTTTGGACTCTAAATTAAGCAAGAGAACGCCTGCTAGGTGTTGGGAGACTAAGTACAGATTCTACTAAAGAAATGGTTTCATGTCCGCTCAGGAATCCTTTGCCACTTTCTATCTCAGACATGCTACATGGGTGGGTGGAGTGGTGGGCAGAGCGGGTGCTGTTCATGGTCTTGTAGTTAAGAGATAGCCTTGGGGCCAGAAACGATAAGATGGGACCCCTGGATGGAATGGTTAAGCTTGTCACCAACTTGGGTCATCTGGTCGACCCTGCTGGCTAGTAGCCTTTGTGTATCCAGAGGTGATGTTGGCAGTGGGGGATAGAGTGGGGCTTGCAAGCTGCCGAGCAAGGGAGGTGATAAAACCTAGGCAAAAGGCAACTTTTACAAGTTACTGCATGTGTTCTAACTTATTATGTCCCTTAAAGACAACATTTGAAAGTAACTTTATGTGTTATAACTTAATACTTCCCCCCAAAACTATGAGTAAATAGGGTTTCTGTTTTACAAACTGCCTCTAATCTTTAGTTGTCCTAAGAAGCCTTCCCAAGATCTGAGTTATTAACTCGTCTGTAGGATCACTAAGTAGGTGGTTGACTGGTGCTCACCTCCTTTGTACATCTGCTTGAACCCACTTTACCTCTATCTGCTGAACACCTACCATATGGCATATGGCACAGGCGTGGGGACACTGTGACCAGGTGGTTGGTCCCTTCCTTCCTGGCATTTACTCTGGAGAGGACGTCAACCCAGGAAATTAATGATCCAAAGGCAGCCTGGAAGAGAAGCACTGGACGGGAATGAGCAGATCCAGGGCTTAAGACTTACTCACAAAAGAGGCTGACAGCAGCTGAGGATCGCTGCGGTTCCCACATTCTACCTGGTTACAGCGTACGAAGCGCCCCCCCGCCCCAAACTACCAAGAGCTTAGACTCTAATGTGACAGAGCCAGAGACTCTCCCATCTCTGCAGATGATCTTTCAAAGGTGTGTTGATTCCAGCACAACAGATTGCTGCTGACATTACCAAAGAGCACTCAGACATATCCAGAGTAAAATCCGGGTCCCCTGCATCAAATTTCTAACTTTACCAGTCAGCCACTGCTACCTTGTCCTATATGTCAAACCTTTCTCCTTGCATGGAAATGGGGCTGACATACGCACATTGACCCACTCATTCTGACAGATAAGTGTGGAAAAGCACACTTATAAATGATAAAGTGTCACAAAGATGAGAGGAAGGTACCCTCAGTGGCATAGGGAACAGTGGCCTTCTTAACCTAGATTCTATCAAAGCACTCTAGCTAGTGAAACAGCTGGCCACACTTGGTTTCAAGTTCAGAAAAGCTGGAAAGAATGCTTGGGAAGAGTCTATAGGCCAGCCTTATTAGTGAACTAACAAACCAACTAATGTACCCATGAATATTCACTAGTGCCAAAAGACGCTTTAGATGTCAAAAAGCAAGTCCCAAATTAAAAAGATAAATTCCAGGCCCCACGTTAGGGGATCTTCATTTGTAGAGACGGGAACAGGTAGGTAAGAGCACCTCAGTACGTGACAGCTGTATGACAGGCACAGGAGATGAAGGAAAAGCAGCAGACCACACCCAACTGGTTAAAAAAGGAATTGAGGGCCTCCTTCCAGGGGCGATTTCTGAGCCCACTCCTGGTAGATGAGGAACAAGGGTAACGTGAGCAAATCAAGACAAAGCAACAGTGAGGGCTCAGGCCTGGGGAAGGCAGTGGGACCTCCTGCGGCAGTCTGAGCAGATGGCAGGTGGTAACTAATAGGGAAAATTCAGGAGGAATAGGTAGTGAACTGGATTCAATTCTAGAGCCAGCGGGACGCCTGGAAGTGATACCATCCTTGGCACTTCAGGTCATTCTAGGTTGCTTGAGTCACCATCTTGATTTGGATACAGAATGTGGCAGCCTTTGGGCGACGTACAAGAGACAAATTTAGATCAAGTGAGAGATGAGGGCTTGGACAGCCCAGGGCTTGATGGCAAAATATCAAGGGAGGAGAATCTGGGCTCATTTTTGGACTGCTTATTAAGAGCAAGTGATGGGGCCAGTCGGTGATGGGACACATAAGAGGGGAAGATAGATTTTAGAAGAACCTCTTTACAGTGCATGCCGGTTAAGGCATCTAGATAAATTTGTCCTACCTAATGGGCACAAAGGCTTTATGTCATGTTGTCACCCTAATGTACATTGTAAGACTGGCATTTATCACTGGTATCCATTCAGTGATGGGCATGAGAGCTTATGGGGTTGAGTACTATATATCCCAGCTCTGAAAATGAAATAGTCACCTCCACAGTAGGTAGAGCCTTAGCCTCCTAATCTTCCTGCAATGGTTTCAATGTGTGGTCAGGGACAAGCAGTGACAGCGTCGTCTGGGAATTTATTACAAATGCAAGCATGGACCCCACGGTGGACCCACTGGATCAGGATCTCTGGGGGTTTGGGCCCAGCATTGTGTTTTATAAGCCCTCCAGGGGATTCTGCTGCAAATGAGAGCTTCAGAACCACACACCCTGCCCCGAAAAAAAAAAAAAAACTACCAAAGAATATCAGGAGGGCCTTTGCTCTGACTTGACCAATATGCATGCCCTAGATAAGAACACCAAGCACTGTAGTCCTTCTAGGAAAAGACCCACTGAAAGTACTCTAGCAGCATTTTTAAAAATTAAAACAGGGATGGGGAAAGGGCTCTATCTCAACAACAAAGTTGTGTTAGGATAGTGTCATTATGACAAATAAAAAGCTACCTAATTTTGGATTAATTTAAGTTGATTCTACTGCCCAAATTGTAAATCAGCAGAATGTTCTAGAAGGAAGTATTCCTGAGTCAAGTACTCTAGTTTGTATGCATGCTTAGTAACACAGTATTTGAAGCCCAACTGCTCAGGTTCAAATTCTAGTTCTTCCCAGAGTGATCTCGGGCAACTACTTTCCTTCCCTTCTCCAGACAAGTGTCCTGATATATAAAAGGGCAATAGTAGCACTGACAGGACAGGATTGAGAAGTAAATGAATTAAGAGACTGCAGCCTTGATGCACTGTTTGGTTAACGAATAAAAGAAATTAAGTTATTTGTTTATGATTATTAAGATCATTTCAATTCGATGTAAATGGAAAAACTATTTGACAATTGAATTGTAAGATTCACTTATTTCAGTGAATGAGAAGGATTAACCAAAGCATTTAACAATTTTTAGTTGCCCCCACCACCACCACCACCGACCTGTGCTTCAGAGACTGGCTTTAAGGCCCTGTTGCTTAGTTCCCCTCATGAACCTTCCCTGTGGGAAAACTTTGCTGACTAGGATATCTGCTCCTCTAAAAGCAAGTTTTCACCTATGTATAGAAAGATTGGCATTAAAGTGCCAAGCAGAAGTGTGTCCTACTAAAAATAAATGCCCTTGGCAGCCCCAGAAGTGCCAAAACAAATGGACTAAAGAAATTGCAGTAGCTGATAATACCCACATGCTCAAACTGTGAGGAGGGTGTGAAAGATTTGAACACTTGGCCCTGCTAGTCCCAGCAGTGTGGCAGCATGGGCCCCTCTAAGTAGCCTGATTCATGTCTGAGCCTGACACTCAAAAATATCTCTATATTCTAGGCATTCCTATTGGACACTCCTGCAGAGGTGTCCCTTGGAGCCCTATGGGGAAGTTTGTAGTCCACTGTGAAGGCTCGCTATTTATTGTAAGGTCTATGCAGTTTTTACTAAAGCTTACACATTGTTCTTCCATGTAACCCTTGCAGGGACAATTAGACAACGGCAGGCTGACTGCTATTTGCATTAAAAACCCTGAGTTTCTTGGAGCCAGTGATCTACCAACATGTCTGGGTAGCAGCGTTAACTATTTAGGTAAGCAAGGCTCCTGGGATATGGGTGCCTTGAAGTAAGCTTGCATAGTCTAATTCCATCCGTGTAAGTGATGGTAAAAGCGAGTAATCCTTCAACATTTCTGGGCCTTCATTCATTACTAATTTAAATAGCCACATGTGTGACTTAGGTACAAGTGACATACCACCCCCGACCCAAAGGGGTAGGGGTATTCATTCTATGTGTTAGAGCTAGAAGGAAACCTAGAGCCAGCCAACAGTTTGATTTTTTAAAGCAATAGAAATCTTTCAAATTCTTATACGTAACTCCAAGTCAAAATAAAATCTTCCTGCTTCAAACAGAGGTGGGACACCCAGATTCCCACTGTCATACCTTTCCTTCCACCTCAACCACCCCTTCAGTCCTAAGGCATCCCTGTGAAACCCTGTGAGACCCACCAAAAATCATATTTATTCCAACTTTTCACCTTTCAGAGTAGGATAGACTCTGAACTATACCGCGTGGGGCAAAAGGAGGTTCACAGTTGTTCATATGGAAAATAATACAATAATGAATAAAGAATAAGACAAGTATAAACTGTGTTTTGTGTGCTCACAACTGTGAATCTTTTGCCCCACCTTGTAGAGCACCTTGCTCCTCTATTCTCAGGTTATTTTTTGAGGCATCATTGGCTTTAGCTGAACCTAAGAATGAAAAGAGCCTCGACTATAGATGATGTCAAGCTCAATGCTGAACTTGAGACTTAACTGTCACGGATGGAAATAGACGACAGGCCCACAAGCCTGTAATCCCTAAAGCTTTGGAAACCAAAAGCTTCTTAACTGGTGTGGTACTTTCAGTTCTCCTTGAGCTCTGCACAGCAACATTCCCGGGTGAACACCAGAGGCGTAAGGGTAGAATCTTTTTGAAACTTGGACAGAAAACCCACACGGTATTGCAGTCAGGTGGCTGAGGTCAGCACCGGTTTTCGTGTCTGAGCTCAGCCGCTCTGCATGATTCAGGGAGTTAACAGAACCAGGGAACACCTTCTGCCCCAAAACAATCTCTGAAAACAAAGTACTTAGGAAACGAAGATATATGGCCATAAGCTTAAGGCCTTTACTCGCCTCACTCTCTGAAGGGCTCTTTATAAAGCCCCCCTAGCTTTCCTCACCCCCGGGCCATCTCACTCCTGTTTTAAACAAGCAAGGGAACATTCAGAAGCATACTGTGCTTCTAACCACATGTCCCTCTTTCTTAACGGAGAGTTGTGTGTGTCATGGTAAACACAGCTTTATGACAGTCAGGCAGAAGCCTGGGGTGAAGTAGGAACATCTCAGATAAGAAAAGGTAGAACTTAAACTCCTTTTCATCTTAGGCTCTTGTAATAAACACTAAGAAAATGCTTTCATCTGCCCTGAGCCCTCTCAAGATCGACACTTGAAGCAGCATTACCGGAATTTTAATATCATTTGTTATTGTTGATAGCTTATATGTTGCGATTATGTGACTACGTTCAGAGACCCTGCTTAAGGGGATAGTGGACTAAACATCACCCTTAGAATATTATGTGCCTGTATTTAATCCCAGGACAGTTTGAGTGTCTGTAAAATATGTAGCTTCCAGGTTACTCATTTTTAAGGAGATTTCCCAGGTACCTAACCCTGAAGTGGAAAATCATCATTTGACACCTGTCCAAGTCTGATTATATGGTTACCATTTTCACTGTGGGCATATCAATGTCAATGTTTTTGTCTCCTTTTGACTGCACAGCCTTTGGTAAATAAAACCTTTTAAAAATTCAAAGTCTTTCAGTCTACGTAGTATCCTTACTATAACCTGACTGTTCTTTACCAGTATTGGGATATATTTATATTCATGTACTCTGCCTATAAATTGTTCTTTTTCTCTTTTTCAAATAAAGTAGAAAAAGTACCCAAAGTAGATTCTTATCACCCCGCACCCCAGCCCTCAAAAGTAGTGGTGACAACCAGTGGCCCCTGGAACAGCTACCCCAGCACTGAGCATATTGAGAATATATAGAGACTAGACTAATGATGGGGGGAAGTGGGAGGCAGCCAGGTACTTCATATTTGGTTTTGCAGTAAAAAAACTAGCAAGTGGTGCTTCCTGACAGCAACCTCTACCTTCCACTGTTTTCCCTTCCAAATCCCTAGTACCTTATACCCAATAAAATATTTGTGGAATGAATGAATAGTATGAAATGTATGCAGGAAATGCAACTGAATCGTTCTGCTTTGTACCTGGGTCCTAGCTTAATTAAACTCTTAGGAACACAGTGATACATACAGGTTTTATGCAGGTTTTAAAGGAACACATGTAGTACCTAAGAAGATAACCATACCCATAATGGTAAACTTGACTTGGACCAAATTTTAATGTCCCTGGGAATTTGCCACAAAGCATAGAATCCTCTCAGACAGAAGAGAGTAGCTGAGAGTAGAGAGGCCAGCTAGAATATTGTGTACATAATACAAGAGTTCCAGTCTGTGCTTGTCACTGTGGCATCTGTTCTTCTGCCAGCATGTCACAGCTGCAGATGCTGAAAGGTGGCAGGAAATCGGAAGGCTCTTTGCTTGGAAGGTCTCCCTCCCTACGTAATCTGCATGAACTATATGGGTCCTTCGGGTTTCTCAAATATTTGCAGTACATTTGCACTAAGCAACCAGATCTTTGCCTTTTATCGCAAAGAGATCATATTCTCCAGAAGGAAAGACCTGCTAATGATAGGAGACACTTGGATGTTAGCTGTCCTGTGCCAGGCAACACACACACACACAGACACACACACACAAAACAAAAAACTAAGTGCCCTACTTACAAGAATTAGTTCATATGATTATGTGAGTTAAATATCCATACATTGAGCATAAGAAAACTGAGGTTCAGAGAAATAGAATCCAGGTCTGTGGCTATACCTTACTTTGCTCTTCTCCCATCACTAAACTAAAAATGCTCTCCATTTGTCTCTTAACCGTGCCTTCTTGATGCTTTGTATCTTATCTTGGAGCTGTTTTGTAAACATCTTTTTGCAATCAGACCCCAAGTTTTAAGGGGAGGAACCATGGTATTAGACCTCGTGCCCCCCCTCTCCTTGCTGCCCCTTCTAAACCTCCCTCACTTTGCTTGAAACAGGAGCATCATTTATGGAATGCGGACCAGAAATGCCATTAAAATATTAGAATTTAGCTGTGTGATTATAGCCACACAAGTGACTTTAAAACAAATGAGAAACACGAGTCCGGAGGCAGATGAAAATGCCCCCGTGTTCTCTGGGCGATCTACGTGTCTTCTACCTTGCTCTGGCTGTGTTGGCCAGAGATCACTATTCCAGCCACCATGCTCAATTTTTGGAAACCAAAAAGGAATAAAGGGAAGGAAAACGGACCCCCTGTCCCTTTGAGGATACTTCCTAGAAGTTGTATCTTCCCACCCTGCTTGCATGTGTTAGCCAGCGTTTACTCCCATAGCTATTCCTCGCCGCAGGGAGGCTGGGAAATCTAGTCTTACCTAGATGGTGTGTGCCCAGCTAAGACCTCAACAGTGGCCAATCACTGCCCCAAGACCCAGCCAACTCTGCCCCCTAGAATGTGTTAGCCTGCTGAGCGGGCAGCTGTCCCTCTCAGACGACCCCTGCCCAAAGGTTTGGGGTAAACGTGCATCTTTAGCTTATCGCCCTTCTATCCCAGGCTTAGCTAAGTGTTCCCTCCTGATTTTAGGAAGAAAAGCCAAATGTGAACCTTCCCAATTCCAGTGCACAAATGGCCGCTGTATCACACTGTTGTGGAAATGTGATGGGGATGAAGACTGTGCTGATGGCAGTGACGAAAAGAACTGTGGTGAGTAAAGAGTTTGACAGTCTCACTTGTCACCTCGCTAGGACCTATGCATTTTATTGACAAGTAATGATGTTATCTTAGCTTCTACAAATGTGTCAAGATTCTGAAAATAGAATCTACTCCTAAGACTTCCTTTGAACCACAGTCCAAAGATTCTGTACTCCCTGGTCTAGAGGAATATAATTGAATGTTTGACATGGGGTTATCAACTTAAGTACAGGAGTTCCTTTCAAATGACAGGACCTGGTTTATCTCAGATCAGGCAAACATTTGGTATATGAAGCTAGGAGAAGGGAGGGGAGGACCAGAAGTGGAGACAGACAGAAGGAGACTGCTTAGAACAGACTTCCTTTTTTAAATTCTCAAATGGCTCTGATCCACCTCCAGCCGGGCCCCATCAACAAAAAAGCCATGAACAGTAAAAACTCCCCTAAGATTTCAGGGAGTTAATTAACTCCTGGCACAGAAACTATAAGCCGGCACAGATCAAAGATCAGGTAAGAATTCTTTTTTTAATTCTCTGCCTACAATAGATACTAATTCTAAAGCATTAGACAGGGTGGAAGACATCTCTCCCAATGTGATGGGGGTATACCATCATACCCACTGATCAGCATCAATCGAAAGATCATTGTGAGAGATGCCTGTTTATGTGGCCTGTGTAACTTTATGTCAAGCCAGAACAGCTGAGAACTGCATGTTCTCATGCAGGTACCTTGAATGTATGCTGAAGTTTGCTTTATGACACCTTTGTTCTATGTTGTAAAAATCCTGAAACAAAGTTGTGTGTGAATGCCAGTGAGAACACTGTTATTTGCCTTTTAAAACATGTTACGTAGAGCTGTCCACTCACTATACAAAGTAGAAACACAGGAGAAGAACAGCTTAATGTAGATTTCATCAACTGCCATCTCATTATGCCATCACCGTGTTTTACCATGAATAATGCGCACCCACACTTTAGTGCTGCCCATGTATAATGCGCACCCTTAACGTTTTCCTCAGAAATTTGGGCCAAAAAGATGCGCATTATACACGGCAAAATATGGGTACCTGCTTCTTCATGTACCATTACTAAAATGTTTGGGTGTAAACATCGTGGCCCACTGTCCTGTGCTTGAGCTCTCGGAGCAATACCGTGGATATTTTCATGCCCATCCGTGGATTAGTAGCTTATTTAGAAGCACAGAAAGTCCCTTCGACAGGGAAGAAGCTCCTCTCCAGACTCAAGACAAAAATAGTTCTGCCGTACAACACTTTTCCATCATTTGCATTGTAATGCTAAGATTTTCATCTACTCTCTAAGATGTTAAGTTTCATGCTGTTTCTGGGTTACCTCAGGAAATAAATACCCCACTAGTAGGACCCCACTCCTGTCAACCATTCTCCTGGTGTGCATGGCAATTCTTCCTCTAGTCTAAACTTACTGGTTTGGCAAAACTCATTGCTTTTTCTTAGAAAATAATTATTCTCATCATGTTTGGGAAGTCTTTTACCATCTGACTAACCCTGTAATGAATGGTAAGTCAGCTAAAAGCTGACAATGTGCTGAAAATCTGAAAGGGACCACTTCAAGTCAGAGGTTTCGACTAGGTACAACTCTCAGAGTGTCCTAAACGAGAGGGCCCCCCTGGTTTAGCCTCTGATATTGTAAAGGGGAGGGACCGTGATTAGAGTCAATTTCAAGTAGAAACTAACCTGGATCATTTTAGGGGTCATCACTAACTTTTCCTAAAATAGTCTTTTCATAAATAACTTCTGGCTACATGGTAGGAATGTTTGGAAGAGGTGAGGAGGAACTTGTGTATACAATCAAGGTCACAAAAGAGGAAAAATTAAATATTTCTTGACCAGAATGTGTCTCTGCCTCTCAGATATGAAAGCAGAGAAGGAAAGTGGCAGTATTGCTCAGGGAAGCTCTAAATGCTTATTTTGAGATGCTCTGAAGGGAAAAGCTACACAAGTAACTGAAACGTATAAAGCCACTTCCTATTTTTCCCGTCCGACATCTTGATATTGAACTTGGTTACAGTTTCAGCCGGGCCCTTTCCTTCAAGCATGTCAACTAGCATATTTAGTCAGCTTCAGTTTGGATTCCACAAGCCATGTGTTCCTATTGATCCCAGTAACTCATTTTTTTGTATTAGGCTGAACTGATTCATCAGTAACTTAGACACCCTAAGTATGTAACTGGTAGCTCTCTTCCCCCGTGGCACATCTAAATTTCTATCCATCTCAAGGCCCAGTTCAAATAGTCTTCTGTTACCCTCCCAGTCCATGCTCAGAATGGAGAGAGATGAACTCAAGCAATTTGTCTGTCCCTATCTATCTTTTGCTCAAACGCTTTGTAGTACAGCCCATCTTTCCTATTCCTGTCATATTTTATGCTTTTTAAAATCACGTTGGTTTACAACCAACCATTCCTTACTCCCTCTTTCATAATTTCTAAGGAATATCACAGGTTGCATTGCAGCAGCTGGCTCTGCAGAACCCCCCTCCCCAACTACATGCTCGAGAGAACATGGCCTTGGACGTCATTTAAACATTAACCCTGGGGTTTCAGTATTGCAATGGTTTTAGAAACAGGTGTGAATCAAAGAGCTAATGTGACCTTTCTTGTTTCCTTGGCTACACAATTCAGGAGAGAAATAATACCTTTCCAATCATCGCAATTCCTCATCATGAGTTCTGAAAATTGACTCTAATCACGGTCTCCCCCCTTTACCATATCAGAGGCTAAACCAGGGGGGCCCTCTCGTTTAGGACCCTCAGAGAGTTGCACCTACTTGAAACTTCTGACTTGAAGTGGTCCCTTTCAAATTTTCAACACATTGTCAGCTTTTAGTTGACTTACCATTACCGAATATTTGTTAGAGAAGAATGTTTTAAACTAGAAACTCGGATAGAATGCATAGGTACATGGATAAGGAAGAATATAAATATAGTCTGATAAGAATGAGCCTAGAATAGCCTGTGTGACTACTTTTTAAGGTTCTCCTTAACCCTCTGATTTACTCATGGGTAGGGGGCCTGGTTTACTAAGGACAGTCCTGGCTTTTGCTTATCCTCCTGGTACAATTAACCGTGTCCCTTGCTGCTGAGCTTGTTCTAATTTAGACAACAAGTTGCATAGTCACCCTAATTATAGGAGTGAAGGCCTGCCCTGGTAAGAGTTAGCAGCGGAACTGATACCTTGCAGGCTCCTTTAACTCTAGCGGTCAGTTGTGGGTGCGGGCAACTTCCACAGCAGCTTCACTCGCTTTGACCCGGTTGATGTTGGCCCACCCGGGATTCTAAACATGACCTCCCCTATGCTTGCATTCAAGCTTTCTCTATTTCTTATTGAGTGGGTTCCTCTGCACCAATAGACCTGTAGGGGTGACAATATTCAGTACTGGGGCTTCTCCTAGGTCTACACTAGACCCATGTGTTGTCACGATATGCCCCTAGGGCAGTTATGCTATGACCCAGTCATAGGATGAAATGCTTGGCTATTAAACTTATGAAGTACTTGAATGAGTTGGAAAAAATGTGTAAACAGAATGAGAATATCATTTAATCTCCACATTATAAAACAGACAAGATGTCAGGAATCCCTGGATTGTAAGATAGTGGGAAACTTTTGTCTTACCTTGTCTTTGGTATCCAGCAAGTCTCTCAAATGAGCACGTTTCTCCTCTGGGGGAGGGGGGTGGATTTTTCTAAGGCTCTGCTGGATATTGGAAGTTGGGTGCTTATTGACCCTGCTATATTTTGCAAATAAAACATATCAAAACACAGTTTTACCCACAACGGGAAGATAGGGCTCTTGGGTAAGTGACTTCAACTTTAACCCAGCAAATAAACTTCCGTAGTGAAGAAGACGTGTGCTGAGTCTGACTTTGTGTGCAACAATGGCCAGTGTGTCCCCAGCCGATGGCAGTGCGATGGGGATCCTGACTGCGAAGATGGTTCTGATGAAAGCCCAGAACAGTGCCGTGAGTGTGACTTGCTTTAGACTTGGCCTTTTCCGAGCTCTTCTGTGTCTCATAGCGCTAAGTGTTGTTGAATCCAATACTTGGTGTTCCTTTCCTCTGACTCCCTTCAAGTGTAGGCTAGTTGACTCCAGAGTCAGTCCAGTCATTAACAGTCGATCAGTGTCCCTTAAGGAATATCCTCCTTAGTCTAACAAGACTGACATTCTCTTGGGTAGCTTCACTATTGAATATTTAAGACTGAAGCCAGCAGATTTCATTAAGAACTCCTTGACTAGGTGCACAGATTTCAAATGTTTGATAATGATGAATCTGAGCAGATGGTACTCTGGTCCTGGAAGCTAAGTCAAGATGCGAGGGTCCCAGTGGGCCAAATATAAGCTTTTGGATGCACAGCTTCTCATGTTATGGAAAAAAAAATCTATTTCTGAAGAGGTAAAGTGGCTAGAAGTAGGGTAATACAGTGATTTTGAACAAACTTGTAACCTTAAGTCATTCAATTATGGAGATTATGGCTTGTTCTTAAATAAGAAATTTCAGTTATTCAAATGTGTATCTGTGTTCTTAGGCCAGTGTTCAGGAAGAAGTCTGTGAGATGACAGAGGAGAATGATTTGGGATGGTTTGAATGTCGAGGTGAAGACAGCCTTGGAGTTCATTTGCAGGCAATAGAGACCTGTCGAAGCACTAAGGGGAGAGTATTAAGGAACAAAGTTTCAGTCTGGAAAATGGTTACAAAAGAAAATCAAAGGAAAATAAATGTGAGATATCAATTTTCGAGGCGAGAGGTGAGGGGAGTAATAAGAATATTGGTCAAGGCAAGTGAGCTACCACAGGTAAAGACAAGTTCCATAAAGATTCAGCCCCAAGTTTTAGTAGAGGATGACCCAGTAAAGTCAAAACTTATGGGATGTCCCCACCTCGCAAAATGTGGCTCTAAAGGAGGTTGTGAAGAAGGCCTGTAAAGGAATCTAGAAGGAAGACTTCATGGGTGTTAGACCATCTGGCCTTCAATGAAGTTGGGATTAGATATCTGGGTGTGCCACTTGATATCCAACAGATAAATAACGGTCAAGGAGGAGGCCAGCCAATAAACCTAACCATGCCAAGTAAAACAAAAGCCAGAGCTGGGCATGCCACAGAACCTTGAAGGAGAAACACGGTCAAGGCTCTCAGGTGTACTGCCAGGTAGCATAGGTTGGCATGGCTTCTAAGCAATGGAGCTGGCAAAGGATCTATCCAGGCTTCAAGTAGTAAGTCGAATTTCACCAGTATGCCAGGCCACTGAGTTGCAGGTGTACCACTTCCAAGCAGCACAGCGACTTTGCACTGATGAGTCCAGAGGCTCTTTTGAGACTGTATATCATCAACAGATATGAGAACATGCCGCACAAATGAAATCAGCTGTGGCGCCCATTCTACTCAGTGTATCCCAGAGTCCTGGAGATGTGATGGTGAAAATGATTGTGACAGTGGAGAAGATGAAGAAAACTGTGGTAAGAAGATCAGTGTTGAGTGGCTTATCCCAAAGACCCTTTTGCTCAAAGAAGGGTGGGCAGGGGACGCTAACTTAAGCATGAAGATGCAGTTTCGTTGACTCGCTTTTCAGTGACTTCACTCTCTGCTCAACTACTTGTCCTTCCTGCCTAAAAGTCTGAAAGGAGCTCACATGCTAATTGACCATTGCTTGCTCTAGTCTTTCTTCTAGACAAATAGAAATAAAACAGGTAAGTCACTCCAGGCACTTACATTTAGAAGTAGCTCAGTGAAGTACCAAGTGTGTGGGCTTTTGTCTCTGTTAGGAGATTAATTCATAGGCTTTCCTCGCTCAATACCGGAAGGGGAGTAGGGGCAGCAAACACATTCCTAGGTCTAAATTGGATCTTCCTATTGAAATAAATTACTTGAATGTCATACAAGCATTTCTTAGCCCCAAAACCAGATTCTATTTTAACCCTTCCAGAAATTCAGCTGGCACAGAAGCATTAATTAACAGTCTGCCAGCAGATACCCAAAGAAAACTCTTACCCAACTGGTGATACCTTTGTCTTCTGTCACAGTTTCTACCTATAAAAGCCAACTCTGTTTTCCTACCCTTCCATGCTTCTATTCTTGGCAAATGTGTAATAAGTGCTACACGTTACAGGTGAGGCCCTGGGAAAATCTCTGGGTTGAACAAACATTATTTAGACTGCTCTTTCAAGCTACCGCCCTTTTTATAGGGCCTCTATAACCCCGGCTTCCCAGGAGCACATTCCTCTGGATGTGGTGTACAAGTGAGCTGAGGATATTTGTGGTTGAAACAAGTCTTGTGCATAGAGATGACCTTCTGAGATCAATGCCACTGCACCTAGTTCAATGAGTTTTGTGTTTAATCCCAGAATCGCGCTTTATACATCGGTAAGCCCTGGAGCTGCCAAGTGTTTCCCTCTTAAATCTAGACTTTGCTTCCCAAGAGAGTCGTAGTCTCTACCCTAATTGCCACCAAATTGTGACCTTAATTCATTTGGCCGGAATTCGAATCAAAGTACAAACTGGCTTATCTTTGACTCTGACTAGTTTATCATTATTAATTAGCATACCTGGCTGCTAGATTGCAATTCTAGCCCTCGAAGTGACTTTCTAAAACTTTTATGTATTTAAAACCTGTTATTTCTGATCCCCATTTGAAGGATCTAAAGAGAAGGAACCGTGTATGGTGGTATAACATAATGGCTTCTTTTTGGTGATAGTGCCATAATGCTCATTTTGAATATATGTTTGCCTGAATATCTGATGCATGATAGTCTCAGCTAATGATACAGTCTGGTCTGATAAGCACTTTGTCCATTAAAAGATAACTTAGTCTCTGCCTTCCAGAATGAAATCCCCTGTTTAAGTTATTGATCACTTCCTGTAAGAGTCAACTGTGGCTCTTGTCTCAAATTGATTTCTGTTCTTCAGCTCTTTTCTTGGTCCTTTATTTCTGTTCTTATTCAAGTGTCCCTGCATCTTTTACTTGGTGAGACTGTTCCTAGAATTCCAGGTACTTGGTTATTGATATAATTGCACTTTAGCTTTTAAGTTAAGCTAAAAAGTTAGGATTCACAATCAAAGATCCGCAAGTTAGATTTTGGGACAGAAGTCTTCAAAGGGCCAGTCCTGATACATTTTCAATGGGGCATCCCCTCTTTCAATAGGCAACATAACATGTAGCTCCGATGAGTTCACGTGCTCCAGTGGCCGCTGCATCTCCCGGAATTTTGTATGCAACGGTCAGGATGATTGTAATGATGGCAGCGATGAGCTCAACTGTGCCCCGCCGTCCTGCGGCGCCCACGAGTTCCAGTGCAGCGCCTCCTCCTGCATCCCTATCAGCTGGGTGTGTGACGACGACGCCGACTGCTCAGACCAGTCTGATGAGTCCCTGGAGCAGTGCGGCCGCCAGCGAGCGATACACACCAAGTGCCCAGCCAGCGAGATCCAGTGCGGCTCCGGCGAGTGCATCCACAAGAAGTGGCGATGTGACGGAGATCCTGACTGCAAGGATGGCAGCGACGAGGTCAACTGCCGTAAGTAGCACACTTATCGCTAAGACATGTTCGGTTCTCTTCCATGTACCCACTGGGGACAGCCTGGCTGGCTCTGCTCCATGGCGTTCTCTGCCTTGTAGCTTCTCGAACCTGCCGACCTGACCAGTTTGAGTGTGAGGATGGTAGCTGCATCCACGGTAGCAGGCAGTGCAACGGTATCCGAGACTGTGTTGATGGTTCTGATGAAGTCAACTGCGAAAATGGTAAGGGCCTCTTCTCGTGGGTTTGTCAAGGGACTTCTCTGATCAGACCCATTCATGGAATCTCTCTTCTGGGTTTCTCTTTACAGTCAATCAGTGCTTGGGCCCTGGAAAGTTCAAGTGCAGAAGCGGGGAATGCATAGATATCACTAAAGTATGTAACCAGGAACAGGACTGCAGGGACTGGAGTGACGAGCCCCTGAAAGAATGTCGTAAGTGAAGGGGTTGTTTAGGGACGGAGTTGGGAAGGTTAGTTAGACCTAGCGTGGCTGATGCTGTCTGGGCGCGGTATAGTGTCTGGTTAAACTACTTTACTTCCGTTGTTGCTATTGTTGTTGTTGATGCAGTTGTCATTTTTCTTTTATTATTGTTCAAGCGCAGTTGCCTCCACTTCCCCCCCACCTCCCTCCCCTGCTCCACCCACCCCCACCTCCTACCCTCAGTACTACCCCCCTTTGGCTAAACTACTTTTAATGAACTAAGTTCAGTTGTTGGACTTACGAGTGAATTTTTATGACTTAAAAGTCCAACCAGTGACAAACTAGTTCATGATTTACCTCCTTAAAGATAAATGATCAGTAATAGACAAACTTGACCAAATCCCGCTTAACCAGCTGGCCAAGGGGATGGGGTCTGTTGTTTCCCCAGAACACTCTAAGATGCTTATCTAATAAGACAAATTATTAGATCTTGGAAAATCATAGGTGTGGCTAGACTAACTAGATATGTTATCACAGATAGCCTGGATTTTAAGTGTTAATAGGACAAATACCAATTTGGAATAAGTTGTCACGTAACTCGACTACATTTTTATTTCAGATGTAAACGAATGCTTGGTTAATAATGGTGGATGTTCCCATATCTGCAGAGACCTGGTAATAGGCTACGAATGTGACTGTGCAGCTGGGTTTGAGCTGATAGATAGGAAAACCTGTGGAGGTGAGTCAACGAAGAGAACCTCTGCCCTGGGGGTGCTGGGAAAGGACGGTATATCTCTGTAGGTTATCCAGGAATAGCAAGACTAATTCTAATTTCCCTCCTAGATATTGATGAATGCCAAAATCCGGGAATCTGCAGCCAAATTTGTATCAACTTAAAAGGCGGTTACAAGTGTGAATGTAGTCGTGGCTATCAAATGGATCTTGCCACTGGCGTGTGCAAGGCAGTAGGTAAATGGACTTAGACTGGTGTTGCTCTGGTACCTTTATGAGTAAGGGCTCATGAAAGGTACAGCCAATGACTACAATAGTCAAACTAAGTAGGAAATTAACGTAGTACTTGGGAGCGATGCTGCTAAGCCCACGGTGCAGTATAGTAGGTTAAATAAAGGTCATTTCCCCAGACTCCTGCCTTGGTCAATTCCTTTTTCACATAATACCATGAATACCTACCAGGTCTGCTTACTTTCTGCTTCTGAAACTCCAGTGCAATTCAAATAAGTAACTTATTCATCAGCAGCCTATTGTTGAATGCTGAGACCTCAGAACTGCCTTCTTAAACGGTGGGAAGCACCGGCAGGCCCCAGGGGCACGGCGTGCGGCCAGAGTGCCCTGAGGTGCTCAGCAGTGGCCTCACTTTTTGGTGCTCCTCTGTTGAGAGGAGGTAACTTAGGAAGACTGCGCCTTCTTACAGCAAAACTAAATAAACGTGACTTGCGTCTTGCAGGCAAAGAGCCAAGTCTGATCTTCACGAATCGAAGGGACATCAGGAAGATTGGCTTAGAGAGGAAAGAATATATCCAACTAGTTGAACAGCTGCGAAACACGGTGGCTCTCGATGCTGACATCGCTGCTCAGAAACTGTTCTGGGCTGATCTAAGCCAAAAGGCCATCTTCAGGTAACTCTCAGTTCCATTCCTGGTATCTTGACCTAAGTCACTGTCACTTGGCTTTTGGGAAGGTTTCGAGGAATTTCTCTTGTCTCAAGCTAACACCTTAATTAGCGGGAAATAGTAAATCTAAATACTGATTCTTTAGCTTTTAAATTACCATCAGTTCCTCATTAGAAATTAACAGTTACCTATGAAGTAAAAGATGGCTACTGCTATAAGATTGTAACAGATGACATCTTAATTTCTCCTGTTTTCTCCCCTCTCTCTACAGTTAATTGAGAATTGTTTGTGGTTGCTATAATAAGAAATGGTAGTGCAGCTTTTTCTTAATGGGAACTATAGAAGCTCAGATGATGGCTACTGAAACAAAGAGCTTCAATTAGAAGTGTGTGGTTCTTGCATATAAACTACATACAGCAACTAGATAACCTACATTATTGTTAATTTAGTATCAGTAAGCAGCACAGTTAAATATTTTGAGCAGTGAGCAGTGTTACTAGAGTTCTTTGGGAACCAAGTTGTTGCCCATTTTGTAAGCAGAAAGTCCATTCTCCAGGCTCCAATGGTATCAAACTCTTAAATTTCTTGTGACCTATTCTGTTTCAGTGCCTCAATTGATGACAAGGTTGGTAGACATGTTAAAATGATCGACAATGTCTATAATCCTGCAGCCATTGCTGTTGATTGGGTGTACAAGACCATCTACTGGACTGATGCGGCTTCTAAGACTATTTCCGTAGCTACCCTAGACGGAACCAAGAGGAAGTTCCTATTTAACTCTGACTTGCGAGAGCCCGCCTCCATAGCTGTGGACCCCTTGTCTGGGTTTGTATTCTGTGTTTTTCATCATGTAGCCTTTTGGATGCTGTCTGCACAGGCCAGGAGCTTTCCTCATACCTGAAGTAGAACTGAAATACCAAGACATATCAGGTGCCCACAGGAAAGAATTATCTGGTTCAAGACATCACGGCTCCATGACTAAGCAGCCCCAGGAGGCCCACAGGACGAGCCTTCCCAGGGCAGTATGACTGCTGGTTGACGTTACGGAAACGTCTCTGATTTGATGGACACCAAAAGGTGTATCTTAGCCCTTGTACTTACCCAGCTTCTACACAACTGATTTTTCATTTTTGTCCGAATGCTTTGTCAGGTTAGTTCTGGATGATCAAACCTAAGTGTTAGCATGAGTCATGAGAATTTTTGTAACCACGTTATCTCACAGCTTTCATCTAAATGTGCAAGTTGTTGAAAGTCCAGTTGAAATCAACAGACCTCTCTAGAAACATTCCACTGAAAGGTTTTCTAAATGGCCACTAAGTTAAAAACAAAAAAGCAGCTAAGGAAGCTAAGCCTGCGATAATCAGAATTGGACCTGTGCAACCTCACTAGCACACAAGCAGCTACCCCTGCTATGAAACTTAACAGATAAGCATCTTCACTCCCCTGAAAGAATTGGCTTTTCAAAAACAAAATTGTATAACCTGTGACTTTTGGCGGACTTAAAATACATTAATATAGTCAGTGAGCTTGTAGATTCTTAGTGTTAACTTTGTGTATACAGAACACACTTTATAGCGTGAAGTGTTACTATTTTTCATAATCAGCCCCTGGAGTTTTCTGTTCATTCTTTGAACACTTCTCCTAAGCTACACCTTTAGTTTTTCTAAACCACTGAGACTTATTTCTAATTTAATTCTTCCCAGATTTGTTTACTGGTCAGACTGGGGTGAACCAGCTAAAATAGAAAAAGCGGGAATGAATGGATTTGATAGACGGCCGCTGGTGACAGTGGATATCCAATGGCCTAACGGAATTACACTTGGTATGTTCACCCTACATTGACCACCAGTTCAACAGTCTTCACAGAGTTTTAACTTATCCCCATAGCTAATTCTGTACTACAGCAGACAAAGTGATTTTGCATGAAAATAACTAAGCAATACAAACAGAATGGTGAATTTAAATTACTTACTCCATAATTACTAGCTTTTCTTTCCATTTGGGCCAACTATGTGACACTAATTTGGTAAACCCTGGGCCTTGGAAACTCCCACCCTAAATCCTTCTGGCACAGGTGCCTTAGCATTTCCCAACCTGCAGACTTATAACAGTTTTCTTCTGGTTCACAAGGGGAGAACTACAAAATGCTGGCCTCTTTTAAAACTTCTATCATGTGAACAACATCTTAAGTCAGCTACTTTGAGAACCTTGGGTACTCCTTTAGTTTCCCAGAATGAAAGTATAGCTTTGGCCTGCTGCTTCACAAGATTTGTGGGATCCCATTAAGAATCCCTGCTGGAGGAGGAACTGTGAAAGTTGAATACTGGATTCCTTATGTATTGTAAATGGAAGCCAGAGCAATACTGCCTTACTATACAATGAAATTCTTTTCCTGCCTAGACCTTATAAAGAGCCGTCTCTATTGGCTTGATTCCAAGTTGCACATGTTATCCAGTGTGGACTTGAATGGCCAAGATCGTAGGATAGTGCTAAAGTCTGTGGAGTTCCTAGCTCATCCTCTCGCACTAACAATATTTGAGGTAAGACGCACACTTCGCAGGGAAGTGCATACCTTTGGGTTACCGTGGCACGTTGGGGAGAAAGAACAGGCATCGGGGGAGGAGGAAAGGGCAGAGGAGCATGACTTGAAAAGCTGCTTTCACTTAAAACCTGGGCCAAGTTAGATACTGATTCCTCATAGCACCTTAAAAAACCTGAACTTGCTTTTCTTACAGTTTGACATCCAGTGTCGCAGACCAGGCTTAAGTAAACTTAGTCCATTAAATCACCAGTAAATAATAATGATCTTAGTTAAATAGTGACTTACGTTAATCCTACATGTACGTGCTAATTTGGGGGTTCTGTTTTAGGATCGTGTCTACTGGATAGATGGGGAAAATGAAGCAGTCTATGGTGCCAATAAATTCACTGGGTTGGAGCTGGCCACTCTAGTCAACAACCTGAATGATGCCCAAGACATCATTGTTTATCATGAACTTGTACAGCCATCAGGTAACCTGGGGAAGCAAGGGCCTTCATGGCTACTTCAAGGGCAGGAGCATGACCCGTACCTGCTGGGTATCAGTAGCTCTTTAGGAATTCGACTTGCTCTAAAACGGAACTTTTCCCTCCTGTGCCCTACTGAACACTTCAGACCTGATGTTTGGTATATTTTATTTCTGACTTCCTAGTGATAGAGCTTCAGAGCTTC
The DNA here is from genome assembly GCA_004026545.1 of Mormoops blainvillei. Classification (NCBI taxonomy): domain Eukaryota; kingdom Metazoa; phylum Chordata; class Mammalia; order Chiroptera; family Mormoopidae; genus Mormoops; species Mormoops blainvillei. Next base: position 14,164 of record PVJD01007591.1, on the reverse strand, counting down.
AGCTCTCATCATCCCTCCCAGCCCTTCATGTTCAACCTTTTATTTTGGTCTTTTCCCTATCCACTTGGCCTTCATTCCCTTTCACTAAGACTATGGCCCTGGCCTACAAAGTAGCCACGAACTTTCCCTTCTTCCATTCCCCATGATACATCTTTGATAGGATTGTGTAGATGCTCAAATACATCTGGTCATATTATCTTCTGCTCAAAATACTTGACTGGTTCTATCTACCTGAAACCCTTAACATCAAACTAAAAAGTTTTTGCTCATAGTAGGAAACCCTCAGCAAAACAAAAAGACAGCCTACTGGATGAGAGAAAATATTTGTAAATCATACATCCAAAAAAGGGGTTACTATACAAAATATATAAAAACTCTTAACATGCAAAAAACCAAACAACCCAATTAAAAAATGGACAGAGGACCAAATAGACATTTCTCCCAAGACAACATGCAAATGGCCAACAGACATGAAAAAATACTCAACATTACTAATCATTGAGGAAATGCAAGTTAAAACCACAATGAGATATCACCTCACACCTGTCAGAATGGCTCTCATCAGTAAATCAACAAAGAAGGGTTGGCAAGGATATGAAGAAAAGGGAATCCTTGTGTACTATTAGTGGGATTGTAAATTAGTACAGCCATATGGAAATGGTATGGAGATTCCTCAAAAAAATTAAAAATAGAACTGCCATATGATCCAGTAATTCCACTTCTGAGTATTTACCCAAAGAAAACAAAAAAACATGAATTCAAAAAGATATAAACAACCTAGATGTCCATTAGTAGGTGAATGGATAAAAAAGATGTATATATACATATACACACAGACACACACATAAAAATATACATATAGACACACTATGGAATATGATTCAGCAATAAATAAGAATGAAATCTTGCTGTGTGCGACAACATAGATGGATCTAGAGGGTATTATGATAAGTAAAATAAGTCAGAGAAAGACAAATACCGTATGATTTCACTTATATGTAGAATCGAAAAAACAAAATAAGTGAATAAGCAGAAACAGACCCATAGATACAGAAGAGAACAAGCTAATGGCTGCCAGAGGGGAGCGGGAAGGGGATGGGAATAATTTTCTTTTTTAAAATCTAGTACGTGACAGGTACACTTCCAGGCCCTGGACATATAAGGTTGTAAAAGACTGGGCTTTAGAATCCATAGAATAGAAATGCTCAGAATTTCTTGAGAACCCTAAAGCACATTCATTTTTTAAAAAGAAAGAGACAACATCAGAGGAAGCCTTCATGACCTTGCGTCAATTGTTTCTAATACATGATAACAAAAGCACAAATGACAGATGAAATAGATAAACAGAACTTCATCAGAATTTTTTTAAATTTTGTGATTCAAAGTATGCTATTAAAAAAGTGAAAAGGCAACACAAGGATGGGAGAAAATATTTATAAATCATAAAGCTGAAAAGAGTCTATTACCCAGAATATATAACAGACTCTTACAAATCAAAAATTTTTAAAAATCAATTTTAAAATGGGTAAATGATTTGAATAGACATTTCTCCAAAGAAACTGTTCATGTCCGATAAGCACATGAAAAGGTGCTCAAAACCTTTAGGCATTAGGAAAATACAATGACTAAGCCACAATGAGGTACACTTCACCAATCTTAATATTGCTAAATGAAAGAAGAGAGTTTGGAAATACCACATACTATATAGCTACATTTATATGGCACCTTGGAAAAGGGAGAATTATAGAAACAGTAAACAGATTAGTGGTTACCAGGGGCTTGAGAGTGGAAGGCTGACGAGGTGAAGGGAAACTATGTGTGTATGGTGGGTGAGGGGAGCATACATATGAAAATGAATGAGTGAATGAATAAAGCCCTTAAACATCCATGTAGCTGAGTTCCTTCTACTTTGTGGGAACAAGTTAAGACAAAGCCAGGAGAACATGCTTATCTCCTTCCTTTGAGCCTTCATATAAACTTTGAACCAATGAGTGCCACCCCTGCTCCCTCACCACCCATCTCTTTAAAGAATAACACTTGTTCTACTTCCAAGAAGTATCTCTGGATTTGTGGTGTCTTTAGAGCATGCTTCCTGTACCTTTATATTTATTCTTCATTAGTATTTTTAATTGATTTTTAGAGATAGAGAAGAAGGGGGTAGAGAGAGAGAGAAAGAGAAACATCGATTTTTTGTTCCACTTATTTATGCATTCATTGGTTTATTCTTGTATGTGCTCTGACCAGATCAAACCCACAACCTTGGCATATCAGGATGATGCTCTAACTACCTGAACTACCTGGCCAGAGCCCATTGATATGGGTTTAACTTGAAGGTGTGACAGAGTAGACAAGTTTAAGCTCCTTCGGGACAAGGACTCATGTCTTCAGCACATAGAACAGGACTTATGTATATAACAAGCACTGGTGTACTTAAAAAGAACTTTTGTTTCTGACCAGGTAAAAATTGGTGTGAAGAAGACACGGAGAATGGAGGATGTGAATACCTATGCCTGCCAGCACCACAGATTAATGATCACTCTCCAAAATACACTTGCTCCTGTCCCAATGGGTACAATCTAGAGGAAAATGGCCATGAGTGCCGAAGTAAGGCTTTTTACTTTTCAGCAACAATCAGGACATACAACAGGCAATAGAATAAGATATTAGCTATAAAAACTAGTCTGGTTTTAAGCATTCTGTTTTAACTAACTCTTGGACTAGACTTGAGAACATACCTGGTACTGTTGCATACCAGTGTTGATGTCATTACTTTAGAATTGACTCTTAATTCATTTCAACATTAGATGAGTCTATAGATGACACTTTAGTCAAAGCATTAATGAGCCACATACTGACTTGCGCCAATCAGTCCCAAAACAGCACTGAGCTAGCCAACGTGCAGATAACAGAATAAAGCCTTAACATTTTCCTCCAAAGAGAGAGACCTGAAATTATGCTTAAAGAAAGTTATGGTTACAGGAAACCTCATGGCCCCAGTGGGTGGCATTATCTTAAACTCACACTTGAAATTGCATTTTAGTGTTCTGTTCTTAGCTTTCAATTAAGTGGCAAATTAAACTTGCATGTTACAAGCAAGGAACTTGTATTACATGGTTTCAGTAGTTAAATACTGAGTCCCTGCAGAGACTAACTCAGTTTACTGAGAAAGTAGTTGCAAGACAATCTGGCAGTGAGAGTAGTATGCCTGGTAATCTGTTTTCAAGAGCATTTCTTGTAGCTTTCAGGAACCTGGACATCAGTTGCTCAGAGCAGTCATGAAGCGCCGCTGTGCATCTTTCTGAATTGTCGTTTCAAATGCTCACCCTTCTGCCCAAGGTCTCATGTGTCTAGTTGTGCCTAAAACTGCTGTTTCTCCCAGTTTTGACACATCCACCATGCAACTTAGTTCAGCAGTGATTTGCCGATTTCCCATGGTGTTAAAATAACCTGTCACAGGGCCTATTTGGACTAAACAGCAAGCCACTCTGGAACCTTGGCATTAACCAGGTTCTTGGTTTTTATAATTCAGGTACTGCAACTACTGTGACTTACACTGAGACAAAAGATACCAACACAACAGAAATTTCACCAACTAGTGGACTAGTTCCTGGAGGTATTGGGTTCAGTACTGCAAACTGTTAATCTCAACTAACAGCCACACTCTTTGTATCTATTGCTTAAATAATTAATACAGCCTTTAACTACTAGTTCTGCCTCAATTGGTAACCTACATTTAAACTCCAAAGACTAAGAACCTACAAATCTTAGCCTGACCTGACTTACGAAGGTTTGTGTTAGAGAAATATTAATGAAATGGCTATTACAGCATGTGACTCTCAAATACTTCTAGATCAGTCATTGCTGGTATACAATTGTAGTAGATACTGAACATTAATGATGGATGCAAGGGCATGAGGCTCTCTGCCAGATGCATACATTTCTAAGTCTGAATTTAGATCCTTCTAAGCTGATTCTTTTTATTCCCCTATAGGGATCAATGTGACCACAGCAATATCGGAGGTCAGTGTTCCCCCAAAAGGGACTTCTGCTGCCTGGGCCATCCTTCCCCTCTGTAAGTAAATTCTTTATATATCTGGAGCCCATGAACTCCTTAGATGCCAGATGGGCATTTATAGTTCACCTAGAGACACCCCTCCCACGGCCCCTTGTACAGCACTCACGACAATGAATTGCACTGGCTCCCTCCCCAACAGGGCACACTGACTTGAGAGTCCATACCTTTCTCTTTGGTGGTACCTTTTGCACAGTGACTGGCAATGATAAATATCCAGCTATTACCTGTAAAGTGCTTATTGCTTTCTATTTTCAAGTGGTTAGTCTGGCTTACCTCCTTTCACAATAAGTCCCTTTCAGGGAATAACACTGTTCTAGTCCCCTTAAAAATAGTCATATTGCTTCATACAGAGGAGATACACAATGCTTAAAAGCTTTCTTGAGGAATTATAGAACTTCTGGAGACTAAATTAAAAATAGTTAGGCATTTTCAAACCCAGGAAGCAGAACCTCTAAAGCCTCTATTGCGCATGTAAATTCTAAGGTATTATGCTATCATGGCCTCTTTATTCTAAATTATTGGATTCCAAGCTTAACTATCACACTAGGAGAACCACGTGAAGAGCTCTCCACAAGCTTCTGCAATTTTAATTGAGTCACCATGGGGAGGGGCCCAGCTACACTTGCCCAGACGGGTGGGCAGAGCTCAGCACCAGTCCATAGAACAACACTTAACCACTGGTCTGAACTTCTTTCAAGCTCCTGGCTCACTTATATTCTAACTTCTAGTTATCCTCGCTTCGTAAAACATGAAAGTTTTATGAACGTCAGTTATCATGGATTTAGGAACATGATCTTTCTTCTGTGTTTTGAGACTAGGCCTTGCTTATTTGCCTTCTAACTTTTTCAGTGCTCTTAGCAATGGCAGCAGTAGGTGGCTACTTGATGTGGCGGAACTGGCAACACAAGAACATGAAAAGCATGAACTTTGACAATCCTGTGTACTTGAAGACCACTGAAGAGGACCTGTCAATAGATATTGGCAGACACAGTGCTTCTGTCGGACACACGTACCCAGCAGTAAGTCAGCTTTGTGCCTTCTTATGCCAGGGCTTGCCATAAGACTTTTTGGAAAGGAGACTTCAAACTCAAGCTATGGCTGCCTGGGCTAGGAAGAACCGGTAGGATCATGGACCCACCAAACACTTCATCTCCTGGAGATTAGACAGTTTAGCCTGTTAGAACATGAGTAAGTCAGTTGATAAGGATCTGCCCCATATACAATGACAAGTAAAGTCAACTTCAGGTTATGACTATACTACCTGAGATATTTTTGGTTATGGAAAAATAAATATTTGTATGAATCATGTAGCTCCTTTTTGAACTGTTAAATCAATTGCCTACAGAATACTTAAAAGCACATTAGCACATCATATATAGGGAAGTTGGCTTAAAGTCAGTGTAGCGAGCAAAATTCTTCAGGCCAAAATTACCACATGCTTGAAAGTGTCCTTTCCTACCTAGCATAGCTAGCTTTTATTTTCAGCAGTAGATTCAGTCACCTGCTCTTTAGTTGAAACCCAGATGGGGTATTTGGCCTTCACTTAGGGAACAATCTAAACAAAACAAGTGCTGAGCATGCTCCGTCCCAAGTTCTCTGGTGAAACAAAGAATGGTAGCCAGTTCAGAGCACCCATGTGTCTTTTCCTATTTTTCTCCAGCAGTTAAGATTATTAAGTAGAACAGGCAGAATCAGTCACACTATTTCCTCTCTCTACCAAGTAGATAGTTAAATTCAGGTTAAAATACATTAGTGACACACCTCAATACTGCTTTGGGTCTGGCTTCCCTTCTATGCACCTTTGACTTCTGAATGACCAACTCAAAAGCAAACTCCATTTCGGAGACTAGAGCTGCCACCAGTGAGTGATCACCAAGCTCACTGCATATTTTTTCTTTTCCACAGATATCAATTGTAAGCACAGATGATGATCTAGCTTGACTTCTGAGACAAGTCTCGACCTTTGAGGTCTAAACCAATAATACTCTAATTTGGAATGGTAACCAAGCCAGCAGCTGAAGTCCCTTTCTTCCTCCAGCCTGGAAGAACATCAAGACGTCTTTGCGTGGATCAAGCTTGTGTACTTGATCGTTTTTATATGACTTTCGTAAATATTCCTGTCCACATTCTGCTTCAGCTTTGGATGTGGTTACCTGTAACCCTTGAATTTCTAGACAGTATTGCCACCTCTGGCCAAATATGCACTTTCCCTAGAAAGCCATATTCCAGCGATGGAACTTGTGCTATAGTGTGTACCATCTGTACATACATTGTATAGGCCATCTGTAAATATCCCAGAGAACAATCACTATTCTTAAGCACTTTGAAAATATTTCTATGTAAATTATTGTAAACTTCTTTTTCAATGGTTGGGACAATGGCAATAGGATAAAACGGGTTACTGAGATGAAATTGCCAAAAAAATTTGTAAACTAATTTTTGTACCTGTGAATGAAATCTTTGACCTCAATGGAGGTTTGCAAAGACTGAGTGTTCAAACTACCGTACATTTTTTTCAAGTGCTAAAAAAATTAAACAAAGCAGCTTAACCATGGTTTGTGCCTATTCCTCTAGGAAAAACTACAAACAGTCTGAGTAGTATCAAACTAAATATATGAGCCACAGATCTTGCTGTTGTATAACTAAGCCTATGATTTTGCTAGTTGTCAAAATAACCAAACACTAAAAGGACAAGATACCAATTAATATTTCCTCTCCAAATATTTATTTTCTTAAAAAAAACAAAACAAAACAAAAAAAAACCCCAAACAAACAAGGTAGCCTGTACCTAGAATTCCTGTTGCTTAGAGAAATGTTTCTTTTTTCATTAATTTATTTTCTGATCTAGAAACATATGTTAAGATTTCTATTCATTCTGCTTCCTCATACTGAAATCTCAGCTTTCCATGTTCTATAGTTATATATAGTTCAAGGACAAGTGACTTCTAAGGCATGTGAAAGGACTTCCTTATAAATCTAAACAGTCTACCATGAAGAGGGCTAAGAAAGATAACAAGCAGTGCCATTCCTGAACAATCTAAAGCAGCAATCCTCACTGGGGTTAGGGTTAGCCTCTGTATCGCCTGGGAACTTATTAAAAATGCTAAATCAGAAACTCTGGAGATGTGGTTCAGGAATGTGTCCTCACAAGCCCATTGGGTGATTCTGATATAAACTAATGTTCGAAAATCACTGCTCTGGTCTTATTGCCCAAAGAATCTGTAATATCTCCTAATTTCTCAGTCCAGCTGGCATAGGATGGTTTCCTTCTATGGACAATTTCTAAGACATTTAGTATGAAGAACACATCAGGAATTTAGGGAGAAGAAAAAGTTGCACAGGGATTTAGTAAGTTTTCCATCAGATCAGCCATGACTTCCTTTCTCTAAAGGCGTAGGATGTCATCAAGCAGGGGAAGACAGAAGGTTTGAAGCCCTGGGAAGATGCTGTAAGTCCAAACGAGATGGGGAGTCAACTGCAGATAGTGCAGCAGTTTCTCTGGCTATGAAATGACCAATGCAGTAACAAAAGGATGAAGAGAAGATGTCCTGAGTAGCTAAATGGATTGGTGGATGACTCCTATTCTACTTGCATCTGGAGTATATAAATAAGACAGTTGACATCTTGCTTATGGCTTAGGCAAAGAGATCAATAACCCTAGATGACGAAGTTGCTTCTATCATCTTGTTTAATACATACCGCTTGTGTTTTTGGTCAAATGGATGAAAGTGAACGAATAGGCATGGGCCTTTTTTTGTGGGAGGTGTAGAGGCCAAGTGTGTAGAAGGAAAAGGCTGTGGTCGGGGAAAGTAGGACTCCGTGCTGTCCACCTGCGGTTCCCTCTTCAAATAGTCATTACACTACATACAATGTGGCCTGTTGACATGAGGTGTCTGAAGTGCCTAATTGATTAGCAGGTTGGTACTCATCATATCTCAACTCTGAAGACCATTTGGTTGACTGGGACTTTGACCCTGCTGTGGTAGAAAACCCACTGATTTTTTTTTTCATTGGAGCAACACAAAATTCTCTCCTAGGAAGCTTAACGATACCAGTATTACAAGTATTATATAGTATTACTCAACTGAAAGGCCAAAAGTTATCTTTTTGTAAGAACAAAATCAAGTATTATTCTCCATTATCTTCTCTTAGATTCCAGTCCCTAGTGTGTTCCTTCTGGTTCTAGGTCCCAATTTTCAACCTTCAAAGAATCAAAATCATCTCTTCTTTTACCTTGCCCTCCCCACTAAGTAGCCAGGGACAGAGACTCCAACTTAAGAGGCACAAACACATTTGAAGGAATAAAATAACGAGATATTTCTATCGAAATAAGAAGAGTTATATGGCTAGTCAATTCATCATGTAATAGTAATTCACGAGGGACTAGAGCCTTGGGCTTCAGTATCCAAACAAGAATTTCAAGAATCCGGTGTGAAACATACTGGGATAATTTTCTGTGTTTCTAGAGTTTACTGTTGAAGATGAGAATTCAGAGATAAAATATGAAGCTTATCAAACAGTAAGGTTCATTTAACTCCTATCACACAAAATCACTGAAAATGGGTCCTCCAGAGACTTTAGGAATTGCTACTAAGATTGATGATAGGGATAAACAGATTCGTAGCCCCTGGTAAAGAAATATAGCCAAGTGTCTGAGTCCAAATTTTTAAGTGGCTTTTGCAAGCTATCTCTTTGGTGAGAAATAGTCCCAGTTGTTCAACAAGCTCTCTTAAAACATTCTTGTAGCTATTTTAAAGTTTTGGTATCATGTCCAAGCCTCTGGTGTTCTATTCCTGATGAACACAAGGCACAATAATAATAAGAAGAAGAAGACTTCCACTTTGGCTCTTGCCTCTGTTTCTTATATCCAAGCCAGATAGTCCTTCTCAAATAGCAAAATGATAGGGCATTTAAAGGACTAACTCTTCAGTTAACACTTAGAAATGTGAAACTTAACTAAAGCTTAATTTTTTAAACCTTCCTCACCCCACAACCAAAAAATTCTGGTGGGGGTACTCCTGTATCGGGTAGTCTAATTGCAGTAATTTCCCAGAATTCTTAACTGACGTAGGCAGTTTATTACTTTGTACCCACACAGAAACTAGAATCCTCGCTTTGCTTTTAATGGCGAGGAAACTTGCAAAACAAACAAACAAAACCCTTATACACTTTTGCTAGGTAACTTAGGTCCAAGAATGAAGAATACAACCTGCTAATCTTGTTTCCAAATACAGGTGGAATGAAAATGAAGGTTAAACAATGGCTTATTTTTTTGACTCATTTCTCTCAAATCAGGCATGGAAGCCTTCCAGCTCAAATGAGCTTCATGGGAAGGGTCATCAGCCTTCTTTGTACATCGCTCATTGCCACGTACTTTCACACATCAAAAGCTGAATGTGAGTTAGCAGTGAAGTCCTACATGTGAAATTTGGGGGTCCATAGATAAGCTGGTAAGGAACAGGCTACGATTATGTCCCATCTCTATTATGTCTCCTGAATCTGTTCAGCATTTTTGAGGCTGGTTCATCAGAGAAACAGGAACAAACTGGCTGACAGTCCCCCTGTAAATCCCTTTCCATCCATGCTTACTGCGGCAGGAGTAAGATAGGCAGAGGTTAGGGGTGCCGCCTCAGTAGTTGACACTGTGGCACATCATAAACAGTTTTTTTCTTCACCATGCTTAAGGAGAAAGTGAGGTTGGCAGCAAGGAGATTAACAGCACTGACTTCTATATCTGTCTGGCATGTGGTACCTGGGCAAGTTACTAATCTCTCTAAATGGAGATGATGGGGACTGTGACATGGTGAGGATGAAGTGCTGAGCACAGAGCCTAGCGTTTAGTAGGTGCAAGGAAAATGTCACTGCTAAATGTCACTCTCGATGATATGCCTCTCTCTGTATGTATTGTGTCATAGCCTAGAAAATGATAAGTGACCTTGCCAGTGAGACATATAAGTAATGACTCATTATTGTGGGTAACATGCATTAGATCTTGTCCCAAATGTTTGCCACTACACCTGTCTCCTGAGACCTAAGTCTGAAATTCAAGTCGTGATGTCACCTGTAAACAGTTAAAAAGGCTGAAAGGACTGCACGGTTTAAACCCGAGACATAGCTGGTATGCTCCTGCCTCAGCCTTTTGACTTTACTGCCTAAGACAGGGAAACAAATATTTGGGGGCCTGCAAAGGCTCCCTTAACTTCTTATATTATGCTTAATAAGGTACTAAACAAATGCTCTCATGAATTTGACTCAATCTTCACAAGAACCTGAGTAGGTAAGTATTATCTCCAAAGTGAAAACGGAGGCTACAAATAAGATGTGAGTTCATGCCCTATGTGCTTACTGCCGTCTCCTCTCAGAAAAAGGTGTAGTGCTGTGTCAAAGTTAAGTTGGATGGCATCCTGTCTGTTTGATGAGTGCCCTTTACTGCTAACCTTGGGATGCTTCGGCAGCTCCTCAGGTGCCTCAGTGCCATAGAGGCTGGCTTCCACCGCGGCTGTGCCCTGAGAGCACAAGGCTGGCATGCTACGTCAGGTGAGCGCAGGGGAGCTTCGATGGTTACAGGGCATGCCTACAAAAGGCCAGACATTTCAGCTGCATTTCCCTTTTCCAACTATGTGAAGCAGGAGTAGAATACTTAGACTGCCAAGTAGAAAATACAGATTCCCTAAAGGAATTGATAGGCATGCGATATCATTCCTGTGCATAAAGATATTGGGGGAAACAAGCTGTAATACACCAGGTCTTACATTTTAAGACTTTCACAAAGAAAGACTCACCCAAGAAGACAGGAAGAATGGTGACCTGTGTCAGCTGAGTGATGACGCTGTAACTCTTGGGTTGGATATCAGATATTATGGAAGCTACCCACAGAGACCTCGATACTTCTCAGTGTACACAGGGAGGAAGGAATTGTTTGAACAAAAAAACTGGCTTTGGACATACTAGCTTGCCCTTGTAAAAACTCCACTTGATACCAACATGTGATTTAAGAGTATGTAATGCCTCAGGAGTCCAGTGTGTGCAACCAAATCATCGCGCTCAGGAACTTCAGAAGTCTAGAGGCGCGTGTCGGAACACATCCAGTCCTGCTGACCTGTACACGAACATTTTCCATTTATTAATGAACTGTGCGTTAAACTTAAATAAAAGTTTATTTTTGAGATTATTGTTGCAGGGCTTTTTCTAAAAAGTGTTTACTTAGATCTTTGTCCTTTTCTCAACTGACTCACTGAAGATGACTCGGTCATCCCTTTCTGGCCAAGGACTAGGACCACCCAGCTCTGGGCTCATCTATTTGAAAGAATGAGAGAGATCCCCTTTCTCACTATACTTGAAGTACAATTGGAGCCTTGCCATAGGCAGCCTTGTATTTCCCTCTCAAACTCCCCTTCCCACTCCTTCCGTGAAATAGATGAAAATCAAAGCTGCTGTGACCGAGGAAGGTTAGGCCAGAGCTTCCTCCCTTGGGTGATCGAGAGCAAGTTGTACCTGGTGAAAGGAGGATGCCCCACAGTGGCAGGACAGGACAGGCCATGCCAAGCAAGTAAAATCATTTCACTACTTTCCCTTTATCAGCTCTTAAGTAGTCTGTATTGAAACTCATTTACACTAAGGCCAAATTTTTGAGACCCTTAGAGATATTCCATGTGAAACTTTTTCCAATCAATGGCTCCCAATTATTTGAATTATATTGGATGCTAAACCTTAAAATTGTCTCAGGGAATCCCAAAAAGTAGTGGGAGAAAAATAAGTAAATTGAGGGCAAGAGAAACTGTCAAAAAAAATTTTTTTTAAAGGTTGAATAATTGGTTGGTCCATCATGAATTTAAGGATTCACTTAATGAGTAAAATATTGAGTGAATATCAGCTTGGCATGAACTGGGTATAAGTTCATATGTTTCCTATACCATTTAACTAACTGTAACCACAGGTAAGTTGCTTACCATCCAGCTTTTGTCCTCCTCCAAAAATTATAACACCTACCTGTATAGGGCTATCATAAGAGAGGCAGTCAACACATATGAGGTGTTTTATTCAAATGACAGCTGCTATTTCCCTCTCTAGGGCCAAAATAGTTATGATTCATTAAAAAAAAAGTAGTTAAAATTCTTTACTTGTGTCCACTTGGAGATCTGATTTTGGTCTACACTCATGAAATCCCATCTGCAAGTGTTCCTTCTTGGGTATCCCCTTGAAGTGCTAGAATGTGGTGGGGTTTTTTTTTCTTTCTTTCTTTTTACTCCAAGAAATCAAGATTCATCATCCTGCACCTTTAAGTTTAAGAAATCCATGAGTGTGTGACCCTGTACTGATTAAAGAGCACAGGTGACTGATTTAAGTTCACCAATTACACAGAGAAATCTATTTAATCAGTGGGGGAAGAAGCCACGAAAGCAGGCAAGGTTAGCACTCTCTCTGAATTTACTGTGCTTAGCAAACTGATGGGCCCATAAGCCAGGAAATGTTGAAAAATGCTAAATTTTAGTTCAGAACATTTCATGAATCCTGGAACCTCCAGTTCAGAGGCATTTCTTGCCTATTGGTTAATTAAGGACAGAGAGTATGTTTTAAGTCCATTGTCATTTATATTTCCTTAAATTCACCTATTTACATGTGAAATTTGCTGAGGATTAATTCTTTAAAACTAAAAACAAATTTTCCTGGTTACTCCACCCCAAGTGAACAGCACTGTGATTTCCCGAGAAGGACCTGTAAGTGCTGGAGGCTGATTTTAGGTAACAGTTGGCACTGCTTCTCCGGCCTCAGGAAACTTAAAGTGGCAGTTTCTACAAGGTTCCAGGACAATTTTATAATGGGCATATCCTGGCATGAACATCATCAATTCGGGAATATGCAAAAAGTTCTTGAGCTTTTAATAAAATTGAAGGATGTATACGGATCAGTCAGTTCAAAAGGTACCTCCCTCCCCTACACACAGACACACACACACACACACACACACACACTTTGTTCTTATTTCATTCATTTGTTCAACAACTATGTGCCAAGCTTTGTTCTGGATTCTGGGAAACCAATTAAGATCAAGACAGGTCAAAGCTCCATCCTTCATGGGCTCATTGTAGGTGAGAGTCAGGCACAAAACAGACATTTAACATGCCAGGTAGTGATAAGCACTCCAAAGAAAAATAAAACAAATTAGGCAATAGAGAATGATGGAATGTGTTATTTCAGAAACAGTACTCAAGCTACCCTCCAAAGAGGTGACTTGAGCAGAGAAATTTGAGGGTGTGTGGAGTGAGCCCACTAAGGACATAGCAAAGGCATAGGTCCTGAAGCAGGAACAAGCTCGATTCGACAACAGAGAAGCAAAACAGCCATGTAGTTGGTGGTGGCCAAGGCAAAGAGGGAGGAGAGAAGGGAGCAGCAAAGACTGAACGATATGGACTTCAAAGGATGTGTCTGGAATTTAGGGTCTTCTTTTAAGTGATGGGACAACTTGGGAAGGCTTGGGGACAGCAGAGTGACATCCATTTTTAAAGGATCATGAGGGCTTATTTGGTGAGGACAGACTGCAGGATGGCAAGGGTGAAAACAGGGGCTATTTCAGGAGACTGTGGAAGTAGGGCGGGTAGATGGCCCTGGTTTAGGCTGGACTGGCAGCGATGGAAGGAAACTCTACTCCACATCCAGCCCATCATGGGAAAGGGGCTTCGCGCACAGGCTGTGTCATGATAGACGGTCCCCTCATCTGGAGAAAGCTAGCTGGGTCCTCTCTCAGCTTTGCCTATGGGATATCTGTTTGACTGTGCCCTGACTCTGCTGGGATGACAGGCACGAGCCCAGCATCAGTGGGGAAACTCAACAAGGCTGCATGGAAGCTGGAAGGAAAGCCTTCTTCTCCTTAGCAAAGGAAGTCTGAATCCAGGGAAAGAGCCTGGAACACAAAGCTAGTCTACAGAAGTGCAAGTGTTTTACCCATTCAAAGGGAGTCCTTTCCTACAGTCAAGGTAAGCCCTTCCAGGCACCACCTCTTGGCAGGGTCATTTTGGTAGAGTTCTGTGCTAGCTCTTGAGTAATGTCCCCTGAAAGCATGTTTTCAATGGGTGGCACTTTTTTTTTTTT